>DWAJ01006121.1:0-10745 GCA_018238005.1 Eurema mandarina | reverse complement strand
GGGTGGACACGTCGAACTTCTGTTCGGGACTGTCGCTGGAAGCTTGCGAGTCCACGTAGTGGCTAGAATAGAAGCGCTCCACGTTGTTCAAGCTAAAGCGTTGATCGAGATCCCTAGTAAAGCGCTCTTGGCTATCGCCCTCGCCGCCCGCGTCGTGCTCGAACTGCGGGTACGTGTCCTGCGTTGGAAACATGTCCCCTTCGTCGTACCGCTCCGGGTATGGGCTACCGCGGTACGCCTCGTACTCGTCTTTGTCGTGGGGCAATTCGGAATCCGAATAAGCGACCGACTCCCCCCGTTCAAACAAATAACTACTGGATTTTGTCATTTTTGGAGCTCTTTTAATAGTATCAATGGGATACGCGTAATCATCTGAGTCGTCTCGGTCACTTTGTTCTTGATAATATTTAGATCTTTGACCAGATGGTTCACCGTGTACCTTTTCTTCAGATTGACGGTAGCCAGTAGTAGACTTGACTCTCTTCAATGAAGACTGTCGACTGCTTTTATTAGAATACGATGTTCTAGGGGGACTGTCTTCTGGCACGAACGGAGGCTCTTGTGAATCAAGATACGGGTGACGAAGGCGCCCCAGTCTATCGAATCTGGGGAAACCCATTTCGTCTTCGTCGGCCGAAGAGCCGAATCCTTGAAACTGCACAGGGGCAATATTAATGGAAAAGTTATGTTGTTCATAGGAAGTGTTTTTATAATTTGCGTAATCCCCATGCTCCTCGTCCTCAGAGTAGCTGACTTCTTGTACATCATAATTTTGAGAATCACCTTTAGACACTTCAGAAGATCCAGATTCCATTTCAGGCATATAGCTATCAGAGCATTCTGAGCTTTCCATGCGACGCAAGCTGTCTTCGACCGTCAAAAAAGTACCCTTATGTTTATCGCTTTCGGACGAACATTGACTTTTAGTGGAGTCTTCTTCCAACACATCTTGAATTTTTTCTTGTCTCTTCCGCCCACTAGTTACTTGCTTTTTACGCCTAAATGTTTTCATTCTTTCGCGAGGATCTCGAATTACATCCAGGGAACTATCTGTGTCATTTCCGCTAGGAGGACTCTTTAAAGAAATATTTCGTACCAGAAGTGACTTCTTTACGGGCGCTTTAAGTGGTTGTATAGGCGGAGATTCCGAACTCAAGCTACTAGAGTAGTACGGTGAACATCTTGATAATGGTGTTTTTCCTGATCTCTCCGACGATTTTTTCTCCTGAAAATCTCTATGTATAGGGGGTAGTTCCGGCACAGCAATAACTGGTAGATCAGTAGACCCCAAATAATGTTCATGGAAAGACCAACTTTTCGGTTTGCTTCGATATTGTTGTGAACTCTTATATTCTTTTATTTGATTTTTTGATAGTGTTTTATCATCGTAACTGGCGTGTTTTGCCAGTGGTTTGTAATCAGATCTAACAAATTGACTATTCGCTTCTTCCCGAATTATATTAGAAAATTCCTGACTTTGATATCTTTCGGTATGCTTTTCTTCTTGACTGTATAATTGAGAAGGCATATCTATATCTATTTCTGGCTGCGGTCCATAGTATGGCTTAAAGCCACTATCTTCACTCTGACATCTTAGCGTTGGTCTCATGTATCTCGGAGTTTGTTCCTCATAGCTAAGGCTCTTAGGCGGCGCTTTTGTAAAACGTTCCTGCGTAAGATCATATGTAGAAGGATAACCCTTCAGCCTCTGATCAAATCTAAAAACTCCGTTTGTGTGTTTTTGTAAGCTACTTAAAGAACTTGAACTGGATTTGTCAGATTTATCACTATAGCTGATTGACGATGATTTTTCAGGTCTTAGCCCACCAGCGGCTAGCCTATGCATTGGATCTTTTATTTCTAGTTCTTGATCATATTTGGGAGGAGAGAGCTTTTCACTTTCCAGTACGTCAGGTTCAAGATCTTCAATACTAGGTTCTTTAATCATAATGGCTTCGGGTTTGGCACATTCTGATAATTCAACGCCTGAGGGGTCTTCTTCCCGTGCAGTAGCTACTAAGGTATGGCTTGTACTTGCCGACCATTCTGATATTGATTGAGCTAATGTTAGAGTGCTGTCACTTTTTGTGCCTGAACTACTATCCATACCCTTTTTAGATATAGTAGTTTCGGAACTACAAAGTTTATCGTACTTTATATTTTCAGAACTCTTTTCTAAACTACTACTCTTAGAACTTACTTCAGCTTGTGATCCTAATTTAGGAAGTTGATCCAACTTTTTACTTGCATGTGAAGATGAATACGCTTTAGGTGTATTATTTTCAGACTTCTCGCTTTTTGGTATTGATACAGCCGAGATACTTTCGGAAGCTGACAAATTAGCATATTGGCGAACCGTATTAGTTCCAGTAGACCATTCAGATATACTCAAACAAATAGAAGTGTCTTCAGAATGTGAACTATGAGTACATTTCTTTTGAGGAAGTCCAATCTTAACAGTACCATCTAAATCAGTACCAAATGAACTTGTTTCCTCTTCGGAATGACTGCTATGACTACATCGTTTACAGGCTCCTGTGCTACTAATACTAAGTTTGGCTACTGCCCGTACGGTTTCATCAATATTAGTCTGTGACAAAAGATCATCAATAGACGTGTCGGAATTGTTGGAACCGCATGACACCTTCTGTCCACTAAATTGTGAAAATCCTCTATCAAAATCAGGTGATAAGCTTTTGCTATCACCACCAAATACATCATCGGTGTACGCATGGTCATCGTCATAAATCGGACTATGATTTGTTGGAGATTTTTGGGGTTGATTTATAATTACTTTATCTTCGAAACCTTTTTTGGTATTAAAAGACTTATGATCATTACTTGTACAGCATGATCCCACATCACCCATAAAGCACGAAGCTTTAGTAATTGTTCCACTTAAACACGATTTATCGTAATTAGCAATAACACCTTTATCTTTAAAATTTTCGTCTTGTTTATCTAAAGGTTCCACCATATATCCAGATTTTTCATAAGGTATGATTTGTGATTTCTTTTGATGGTCAGATGTTGTCTCCGGAGTTTTTTCTGACTTTGACTCCTGAACATCCCTTTCTAATTCTTCGTCATTATTTAATGTATCGCTGTCGTCGTCGGATCCTAGATGCGCCTTGGAGCTCTCCGATTGAATAGTAACTTTAGTAGCTTGCTCTGGTTCATTGCTCATATAATAAACTTGCACCTTCTCAATTATAGGCGTTTTCAAAACACCTTCACTCGACGGAAGAGAAGGTACTTCATCCATATCACTAGATTTCTGTCTCGTTATTTCTGAACATTCATTTCTTTTAGGCGTTACCTGTGGTGGTAATTCTGGTAATGGCCAATCCTCAGATTCCTGACTTTCGCTGGCTGAAGATTGTTTTGATGGTGGCAAAAGCGTAGTATTAGGTTTCTGTTTTCCTTTTGTTTTCGCAGGCGTCGATGGTTCTTCACTTTTTTTAAACTTTTTATCTGAATCTTTTTTAGATTCCGAGTACATTTCGCTTATTTTCGATTGATCAATAGGAATATCAGGCATCTCCGCTGAAGTTCTTCTATCAGTATCAGATATATAGGCGACGTTTGCATTACTTGGAGGATCAGAGCTTAGGCTAGCTTGATGGTCGCTTGAATTTAATGATTCCTCATTTATACTTTCGGACCTAGAGCAAGCTTTTGTAGAATCTTCATCAGCGCTTGTTTTTTCAGACGCAGTACTTCGTTCAGATATTCGTGATAACGTTCGCCCAAAGTTTTGCCCATATCCGATTACAACATCTGAAGTTGTAGACGAAGTTGCCGGGTAAAGGAAATTTACGGGAAAATCATTTAGATCGTCAGTAAAATCGGCTTCAGTTGAATCTTTGGATGTATTAGCAGATAGTGGTGGATTTTTTGAGAAGGTTTGAAAATCATCTAAAATCCTTTGATTACCATAGTCAAATACATCTTTATTGATATTTAAACTTTCATAACCTTCGTGGTCTTGGGGAATCCAGGCTTCTTCAATGCTTGTACTATTTTCACTACCTGAGGCACCAAAGAAAGGTCGCCATGTTGGTTTCAGTTCTTCACCTCGTCTATAAGCCTCGCCTAATGAGCCTGAAGTAGATTCCGTTGTTTCGAAAGATCCTCTTGATTCAACACTTAATGATCCTCTCGAATCCATGCTTGATTTTGAAGAGCTCTTTTGTTCATCAAGGCGAGCTTTCCTGCGAGATGAAGAGTCGTCAACACTCAGTGATCCTTTTGAAGGCGTGGTTGTAGTTGTTGTATCCATACTAGACTTTGAAGAACTCTTTTGGTCTGTATCTTTAAGCGCTCTCTTTTTCATAAGTTCTCGTTCAAATGATGAAGTTATAACATTTCCATCATCATCAAAATCAATTGTTGTGTTTTGATCCTCCTGGGAAATAGTAATAGCTATTTTTGTTTTCTTTACGGTTCTTTGCAGTTCCTTCTTAATCTCAGAATCTTTAGAAGCCGCTGACTGACTTGATTCTGATTCTTCTATCACACACTTACCGATTTTATCTAAGCCAGTTTTTCGCAAATTATGCTTTGAAAGTTGTTCAACTGTTTTGTCAATACTCTCCGAACTTGATTCTGAATCAGTTGGTGCCTTTTGAGAATCAACGGGACCTTGTTTTTCTAATGTGGGAGTCGGTGACTTGCGCGTTCCAAACTTGGATGGACTACGAGGGCTTTCTATACGTCCAATCTCAGGAATAGGCGAAGGAGACTTCGAATTTGATTTTGAATGTTCACTTGAGAAAGTATTTTGTGATAATAAATGCTCTTCACCATACTCCATTGCTTGTTTTAATTCCTCTAAGCATTCTCGATCTTTTTTATTTAGTTTTTCTATATCTTGAGATATACCTAGTGGTCTAGCAATGGAACAACTGACACTAGATTCATCATCGATCGAACTACCTTTGATATGTGCGCTGGATGGACTTACATCTTTTTCAATACTAGTCCATGAAGTTGACTCAGAACTTCTTGATCGCTCCGCACTTAATTTTAACAGTTCACTTCTTTTAGCTTTTGTTGTTAACAATGTTCTTTTTTGTTCTGTGGGTGAAATATCATTTACACTTCCAGAACTACCGGTTTGCTCTCCTGATTCCGATTTTTGACCTGACTTTGAAGTGCTTGAATCAATAAACGGTATATTTTCAATCGTAGGACTGTTTTCTTGTGGTGGAGTAACAATTATTTTATTTTTGTTTTTGAATTTAAGCGACAGATCTACTTGACTCGGCTCCTTCACTTTACGGTCATCGTTCTCAGGAATTTGAGACATGGTTTCATGTTTTAAAAATTCTATTAAACTAGCCGAAGATTCATCAAAAGTGCTTTGTGGTTCAAGGCCTTTGCAGCTTTTACTTGTATCAGACAAAAGCAAATCTGTTTCCGCAGTATATTCGTCATAATCAACTGTCCTCCAGGACCCAGTGTCGTCGCTTTTCCCGCGGGATAACTTAGAAGGTTTATCCTTTCTTATTGTTTGATCTTGATCTGAAGAGCTGTCTGCATCTATATAAGGAAGCGACAAGCCTAGCATATTGCTTTCATCTGACATCTTTAGCTCGCTCACTTCTGTAATCGATTCTTCTTCACTAGTGAGACGCGTTACCTCTGGTTTCTTTCCCGTAACTAAGCTACGAATATCATTATCGCTTTTACTCTGTTGAAGTTCATGTTGTCGTTGTTTATTATAAATTTCAATTTTTCTACGCTCCATTATAACAGTTTGAGTATCATTTTCAATAACAGTGTGTTGTGAACTAGTAAGCCATTCAATAGATGAATCATCTTCCGTTTTCTCCTTATAACTATGAGATGGCGATACTTCTTTTACATCTGAATCCTTATCGATCGTTGTATCAGACTCTTCATCAATAAGATGATGGACATCAACAGTAACAACCTCCTGCTTATAATGTTTATCCTTTGAGGGCTCTGCTTGAGCCATCGTTGCAGGTGTGACATAATTTCTATCCAAACTTTTTGATTTCGCTTTAGCTTCTAAATGCATCTCAACTTTACGATCCAAACTTTTAGACTTAACACTTGGATGAACTTTTTGGTAAACAACTTTTCCTTCTATTTGTTGTTTAATTTCTTGTTTTTTAGATAATGTTTTTGGAGACTTTGTGAGAGCCGCAATTTCATCAAATTTGTCCTCCAATGATTGACTTGTTTTGCCATCCATACTTTTACCAGTTTTAATATTATTATTGTTTGTAAGAGCTGTTTTTTGATCTTCAAAACTTCGGCTTATCTTACCTCCTAATTTATTGTCTAACTTTTTAGGTGATTTGGCAATAAACACATGATCTTCGGCTTTACTATTAATTTTTGTTTCAATAATAATCTTGTCACCCTCCGTTTTCACCAAAATTTTATCTTCAGGTGGCGGGAATGGCGGTAAAGCATCTTTAACTGGACTAATAAGTGTTTTTGTTTGTTTTAATGCCGCTTCAAACAACATTTGCTGTTTTTCTTTACGCTTTGCAATTTCTGTATCACTATCTTCCTGTGATTTAGTACGCTCTTTACTTCCAACTCTTTTAACTTCCATTTTTTCAAGTGATTTCGATTTCTCTTTACTAGCCTTTTTGATGCTTTGTTCGATTTCTTGGCTTTTCGCTCGCGCAATATCTAAAGGTGGTACGGTCAAAAAGTCCGGGCGTTCTTTAAGAGATGACGGTAAAGACTTTTGAGTTTGTAAAGCTTTTACTTTTGTTGCATTCGTGTCTAGAGAACCAGCTTTATTTAGCTTGCTGCTTATCCTTTGTTTTTCCTCGGGTTTTACTTTTAGGGTAAGCTTCTTCTTCTCTTTTCGTTTTATTTTTTCTATATCTGGGACAATTTGATCTTCGCTTAAATCAGACAATTTACGAATACTTCCCCTTGGCGAATTTAGTGAAGATGTCGGAGATCTAGAGGGTGACTTCGACAAAGGTGATCGAGAAATTGGTGAAGGATTAATTGGTGAACGTGTTGGTGATTTACCTTGAACTTTAATTTTGTTTAAGTCATGTTGTCGCTTAAAGGATCGTGGGCGGCGTTGTTCCACCAAGCTTTCCAAAAGTTTCATTTCCTCATTGTCTATAGCAACAGACTTTAATTCAGTTGTTTGTTCTCCTTCCTGGTTTTCATCTTCCTCGTCTATTTTTTCAATAGACTCTTCTTTTACTGGAGAAATTTTTGATGCTTTATCTTCGATTAATGGTTTTTCTTCTAAAACATCACCTTCTTCGTTTTCATCTTCAACCGTGTCATCTTTGGATGAGAAAGCATTCATAGGTGGTAATCTATGCAATTGAATTACAGGTGTATCTAAACTTTTGGCTCTTCTTCCTGAAGTCGGAGAGTCCTGTGTTGCTTTTTGGCGTTGCAATGAAAACACAGACCCCTCAGAGAGATTAAGACGTGCATGTGCAAACAAAATAGGAGTGCCCCCAGTTTTTCTCAACATAGGAGAAATCAATTCATCACGTAGGCTCTTTTTAATATCTAACTTGTTAAAATCTTTTTTTGGGAACGAAGTGTCACTTTTTTCTTCAGATTGCGTACGAATACCAGTAACTTTTTGAATTTCCATGTCAGCCAAGTGCTCATCATCAGATTTTAAAAATTCTGTACTTTCTAATATAGGTGAAGGAATATTTTCATTGTATTCCCAGGTAGAACTCTCTTTACTAATTTGTTTAATTTCTGGCGCTTTCATAACAATGTCATCTTCAGAGCTTGGAATTGATATTGATCTTTCGGATATTCGTCGCAATTCAGTTGCATTTCCAGAAATGTTTTCCATTACTTGAGGATTATACTTAGCTTCTAATTCAGCTAGTTTTCGACACTGAGGAGGAGATCCTTCAATTTCTGTTGAACTCATAGTTTGACCTCGATGCCATGCTCCAGATGTAATTTTGTCATATTCCAATTGCAAAATAGGTTCTAAATCTTTTCTAGATTGTGGCGGTGAAAACTCTAGCTTTGGAGCAGCTTCTGTTGTACCAAAAACATCATCCGAATCAACGCTTTCATCGTCTGAGGAAAAAGAAGTGATTCTAATTTTATTGTTGTTTTTATTTTTTATTTTACTTCCAACACCTTTTTTGCCTGTGCCTCTTGGTTTAATGTTTCTTTTTGAAGGCAATTTTTCAGTCTTAGACTTGATATCAGCCCGTAATTTCTCTGAAGCTGATAATGGTTTTGAATCTTTAGAAATCGGAGCCTGTGGAAGATTACGCCCATTTATTGCAAATTTAATGTCATGAGTATATTGCTGTTCCTGCCTCATGCTGTCAGTTTTGGAACTAGTAGCTGAATCACTTTCAATCTGGCTTAATTTTGAATTAAGAGTTTCCAGTAAAGCGGAATCCATGCATTTAGATATGTCTCTTTTTGGACTTGGTAAATGTTGCATCTTTCCACTTTTGTCGACCTCTAAGGTTACTGGGTCTACTTTAGATAAATCAATATTTTGTGTGAAAAGAAAATCTCTATTTTCCACACCTAAGAATTTCATAGCATGATCTGCTTGGATACTGTTCCTTGGTGACTTAGGCGACTTTGGTGATTTGGGAGATTTGGGTGATTTTGGTGATTTTGGAGACTTTGGTGATTTTGGCGATTTCGGAGACTTTGGAGATTTAGGTGAACGAGGTGATTTTGGATGGTCATGATATCTACAACGCGGATGTGCATTTACTATGTGACGTCCATTTTGAGGTGGTAAAGTTATTATATCTGGTGGCGGCAATTTATCATTGATAGAAGGTGCCGTGCCATTCATGATATGGCGTTTATGTAAAACGTAAGGAATATCATAGCTATCATCAACTTTTTTACAGTCGTTAAAACCAGCTTTAAATGCATCAAATTCTTTAAAGTAGTTTTTAGGTAAATCGAATCTTGGCCTTTGATCTGGATATCTAGTAGGTAGCTCGAAATGAGATCGTTTAGTGGCAATAGGGGGCGCACTGGGTATTTGCCGAAATATGTAATCCTCATCACTAGACTCAGCCGGAGTAAGATCAATAGATTTTTGGTGCATTAAAACATGTCTTCGAGAGTTAACACTACTAAATCGTGGCCTGTTGGCTAAGCTATTAGGATCACTCTTGGTTCGTTCAACTGTTGGATGTGTGTAGGGTGCAGAATTATCTGCGAGACGGCTACTCGAGCTAGTATCCAATATGAGTTTTGGATTATATTCATCGAAATGAGTCTTGGCCATTAACTCTTCTTTTAAGTTTTCTTTCCTAATAATGTGAGTATGAACTTTGCCTCGCATGCTTTTGTCAAACTCGGATTGAAGAATAGAAGCAGTTTCAGATTGAGCCGCTGCCTTTGCTCTATTTTTGGCATATTCAATACTGTCCATTGCGGGTAATATTCTGACGTTGACATCTGATTCATTGGAAGATTCTTTTACAAGGTGATTCGGTGGGTTTTCTTTGCTCGTTGAACGCGTCAGAGATTCAATTTTATCTTTATCAAAACTGAAAATCGTTTCAGAAGAACGACGTCTTTGATAACTCTGTACTTTAGCTGCTCTGTTATTATCGATTTCTGTTTCCAGTCCTACGATTTTTTCTGGCCAAATATGTGTAGTTCTGGGTTGAAGGTCTTCTTCCTCGGTGGATATATCATCGACTCTCTTCGGTGGACTGAGGTCTGAATAATTGCCATATTGATCTAGTTCAACATGTTGCAAACTAGCAGCGTGCATAGGAGACGGCTCCTTGTGTTTATTGTTACTGGGAAATGTAGAATACGGTGTGGGGATATGATAATAATTAGGAGATGTCACTATATTTGCTATAAGGTCTTCGTGAGATTTATCAAATAGAGTTCTCTCGCTATATTCTGGTTTTTCCATACCTATAAAGGTAGACTGAGCATCATAGAATTCCTTACCTGAATCTGGGCTGGAAGAAGGTGAAATAGGCTCGAAAGGATCAATATAAGCATTCTGTATGCTGGCGATACTGCGGCGCCTAACGCTCATATCGTCAGTTTCGTACAAGCTTTTCTTACAATCGTAATAGTCAGATTTAGAATCTTGACTGGACGTACGCGACCCGGACCTATCGGAACTTTTACTCTTGAGCGTTTCACGCGATTTCTTGCTATCCGTATGATAGACGCTATCTCGCGATTTCTTACTAGATTCGGCGCTACTTTTAGAAATTTTAGAATCGTAAATATCGCTCCTCGACTCCTGGCTCGACGTACGGGAGCCTAGAACGCGTTTAATTTCTTTATAGAAATTGCCGTCGGATCTAACGGAGAGCTTCTCGCGGGGAAGAACGCGCGGATCGTCGGCGAGGAAGGGATCTATCGGCAGATCGTTGTCGCTCTTGTACTTGAGAGCCGCCGCAGACAGGTTGACCTCGCGGTCGTCCGCCATGGACAGCGAGCGGTCGTCGTCGGACGGCAGCTCGTTGCCGGAGTCGAGCGAGCACGAGCGCGTGCGCGCGCGCGCGTAGCGGCCCGAGCCCTCGTCGTCCGAGCGCTCCACCACCTCGTAGCTGTCGTGCGACAGGTCGTCCTGCGAGCCGGCGCGCAGCGCGGGCGGCTCCAGGCGCGGGTCGCTGATGGCGCCCGGGAAGCGGGACGAGGAGGCGCGCGCCAGCGACGCGCGCGAGTCCACGGACGTCTGGAAGGCGAGGGCGAAGGCGCGCGCGTCGTCGTAGCGCGTGACGGGCGAGTCGATGCGG
>DWAJ01006120.1:0-10748 GCA_018238005.1 Eurema mandarina | reverse complement strand
GACTCTATAACTCGAATTTCAAAAATCGCACCTTTCTTAGTCGAAATTTTAGCGGTTAAATCCTTTGTATCTCGAAATCCTTTTTAAGTCGAAAACTCATTAACTCGAATTTTTTTGCATTTCCCTTAACATTCGAGTTATCGAGATTCCACTGTAGTATGACTGTTTAGATGTTACTTGAATAAATCAAATATTAGAAAATTATCCCCTATAATATATGTACATAAATGAAAAATATTAAAGGATATACTCACGTAGTAACATACATCCGCAGGTCAGGCACACATACGTTATCAGGTCCGCAGTTCTTCTGTATGTTGAGGGAGTCCGCGTGTTGGACCGTCCGGGTCTGGTCCAGGACCGGCGGGACCGCGTCCCCGGCCGGCTGACCCACCAGCGAGTAGGTCAGTTTGACCTCTAGAGGGGTCAGTTTGTCGCGGATCTCCTCCTGAGAGGATATGGAAGGTTTAAGTTGGGAAATGGAGTTTATCTTAAAGAGAGAGTATGTTTTTGGTGCTTTTATATAAATGGAAACTTTTCATCTCATAAGAATACAACGTTCAGTACACGAACACGCATATAAAGTGACGAAAGGATCCAATCGGTTGTCAAAATCTTTTGCTACAAACGAAAAGTTCAGTTGAGTAAGAATATTTTGTTTGTAGCTCGAGTCGGCAAATTAATTTTAATTTAATTGTATTTTGTATTTAAGTATGGTTCCTTTAAATACAAATATAGTTGAAAGACTTATGACTGCCATTTACATAATAATAGAGTTTTTAATTTGTTCTTTTTTTCTCGACCGTTTTATCAACTTTCTTCTTCAAAAAAAAAAGAAAACCTAAATTCATTGAAGTGAAATAAACATGGTATAATTTGAGAAAAAATCTTTATCTAACCTCCAAAATTTCTTAAGCCATTATTTTTTTTATTTGAATGATACTCACATCGAGGTACACCATGAGCTCCTTGCACTCCTGCTGGCCCTGCGTCAGCAGCACGTGCGTCTTGTACTCGGTCTGTCTGCTCTCCATCAGGAACATGCGCTTGCTGCTCTTCTGTCGCGAGTCCAGCTCCAGGGTCACTTCGAAGTCTGCTCAAATTTTGTGTTCTTTTTTTTTATTTTGTGTATTGCCAGTGTTGAAACTTTACGACAGATTATACTTAAGCATTCAGAAAATTGTGATTAAACTACGAGTCACCTGATGGAAAGTGGTAAACGTCAAGCTTAAACATTTTAAAACCACGTAATCTTTTTGGTGAGTTACTGAGCTGGAATAAACCTGTCTTCATTCCAAGCCATTGGAAAATTATTCATATTAAATTAGGATATATGTATTTGGATTTGCAGTGACCTAACATCACCTAAGGTGACGAACATACAACGCTTGAACATCCGAAAATGTTTACCTTATATAAGATGGGTCTCTAAAGATTGCTTCGCTACTTTGTATAATACAACTTGTATGAACATATAACCAAGAAATATCTAAATGTATGTACAATAATTTTGCAATCTACTGCCAATCGTGCTACTACCACTCACCGAAGTAGCAAATGTATCCTTCCGCTTGAAAAGGGAATAAAATCATTATAGCTTTAATAGATTACTTTCTAAAAAAAATAATTTTTGTTGGTCTGTGAACTAAGAAGGACAAAGGGAGCAATCCCTATCCTAGATTGCTTGCAAGGAATAACACGTTTTACGCTGTAAGGCATTTGCAAGAAATGTGTGTTGTTCATTATTATCACTTTCCTATTAAATGGTTCCTAGCTTCCTAGCTAAAGCTTCTCATTCCATTTAAAATACTATATCCACCATACTTTTTAATCGCTTCAAAGTTTTAAGTAATATTTCTTTCACTCTAGCAAGGTCACTCCTTATTTCCCAAATCTTTTACAGTGAGTTGATTGATTGTTTGGTTCCCTTTAATCAGCCTATAAATAAAACGATTTAAAACTTTCAACACTGCTGTTATTGGATATTGGTTAATAAAAGCGAGGAACCCATTCTCAGAAGCTTTTCACATTTGTCATCCCGCTCATTTTATCATTTGGAAAATGTTTTAATATTTGTAATAATTATAATCGTAGCTATTTATTTATTTGTCATCCATTATACATATACTATTGTACGAAGTTTTATTAGACTAGAAGTCAATAGGTATATGTGGAAAAAGATCCCGGACAATGATCTGGGTGAGGCATTTAACCCTCAACACTCACTGATCTGCTGGTCCACGTTGACCCCGTCGTACGTGAGGCAGAACATGAGCTGCGCGCAGGCCACGTGCGTGCCGTTGGCGAGCCGGCAGCGCTTCTCCGTCAGCGAGATCAGCTTGCTTTCTCCAAGGAACTTCACGTCAGCCATCACTTTAACTACTGGGCGGGATCTGAAAACATCAAGTTTCATTCGTAATTAGTAACACTATTTATTTTGAATTGGTTTGGGATGATATAAGCCCATTACTTTGCCCTTAGGAATGTTTGCATAGTTAGATGACCATGTTGAGACACACAGTCTTTCTGATTGAAATTTGGAAAGCTTTTTAATATAAATTTTAAAAGCAACGTTGGTACCATGATCAGATCTATTCTATATTATGACTCTAAGTAGATAGGTATACCAGACACACTACAGGCCAAAGATTTCGCTATAGAAAAACGACTCACTTCAAGAACACCACGCTATCGGACTTGTAAGCGCCGACAGCCAAGTCAGTGTAGTTGTTGTTGTCGAGGTCGACTCCCCCGGACAGCGAAAAGCCGAAGGTGGTGAGCGCGGGGCTGATCTCCTCAGCCGTGATGGCCTGCGAGTACAGCTTGGCGAGCCCGGCCTCGCTGCCGTGGTAGATGTACACCACGCCGCGCCCGTTCACCCCACCATATGGCGCACCTACCGCTATGTCTAGAGCAAAATATACTTTGAAGCACTCAAGTAGGGGTGAGGGAGAAACAACACTGAACCACTAATGAGGGAAGACAAGGTTGAAACGAAACTTTGAACCCCTGTTACCTCTTGAAGGTATAAGGATATATACAAATAAGTAATTTATGTCTGAAAGTAAAGCACATTGGTCTGTTCTTGTCCTATATTGCTGCATGATTAGGTAAAAAAACTGTCATAATATTTTATCATATTAAAAAAAAGTATAAAATTTAAGATGTTATTAATTTTTACATCTCACTGTAATGATAAGTTTTCAGTTACCTCCAAAGCCATCGTAGTTGATATCGCCCAGTGAAGTGACAGCCAAACCGAATCTGCCTTTAGACACTTCACCAGTTCTTGCGTGATTCTTGGTAAAAGACTGAAGATATAAATTACCAATTAAAAACACATAATTATATGGTTAATCATTAACGCAATCAAATCCTTAATATTTCACGCAAAAATTTGAAGACTAGAAAAAAACTTAAGAGTTATTTGATACAATCTTCATCACTTAATCTTGTCACATTAGAAATAGAGCATATAAAGTATATTATGTTTTGAGGATAATCTTACTTATAAACATAATCAAAAACATTGTAATAATATTAACTACGACTACGTCACTCACCCCATCCCTCCCCTGGTAGATAACATACACACGCCCATGTTCATACCCCTCACTCTTCGTGTTAGTAAACATGGGAGCCCCCACGATGACGTCATCAGCGCCATCACCATCTATATCACCACTTGCGAGACTGTACCCGAAGTACGCCCCGATCTGAGACCCGCTGATGTTCCTGATGTTTTGTAACTCCCAGGTGTATAGGACTACCTGTAAAAATGATGGGTGACTGATTTAGTTGCATTGCAATTTGCTATATAATATTTTTAGAGTGTTAAATTTACGTAGTTTTATCTTAATAAAATGAATTAAGAAACAAGAATAAATCAGAAAAGAATTGATTATTGATTTAAATTATTTGCCAATTACCGTACCCAATTTCACTTTCAATGATGTTGAGCGAAATCCACTTGAAAACGATTTTATAAATTCTACACTTACCAATCCTTTTAATTCAGCTCCTCTAGGCACTCCTACAGCGACTCCCTGAATACCCTGACCGGCGAAGTCACCCACAGTCACTGAGTAACCCATGTACGAATCATCATACTTGGGGCTGGCTTCGGGCGTCGAAATCAGAACAGGCCTCTGGTTCAACGTCTGCGCTTTAAGCTGACCTAAAATAAAACGCAAGTGTAAAATATGATCAAGCGTTAATCTTCATGTGATGTTAGAAGAAGCTTGTGTCGATCGTTTGGACAAAATGGTTCAGGATATGACATATCCTTAGATGTATTTAGAGCAATTATGTTGTCGCTGTTAGTAGACACCAGATTCACTTAATTAATAACTTCGTGTTGTATCGAAGTGGCAGTTTGAGTAAATTAGAATTTGTACATCAAGCTAAGGTTATTATGAATGAATTGTATTACTGATGGTGACGTAGCGAACGCTCGACGAAGCAAACAATGAACAAAACCAATCGACTTAGTACATTTTTATCAATGAAAAACTCGACACACCAACTCAACAACGTAAACGATCATAAAGTAACAACAACAATTAATTCAAATCAAATTAGGGTTCACACCTCAGAGTTTAATCACCATAATTTAATTCATGTTAAGACCACCAAATTCTAGCGACCGATTAATTCAAAAGCCAATAGGATAGGAATTCTAAATGTTTTCCATAATAAATTAGTTTCGAAGCATGGGCGTATGTTTGAAGCATTAATTAAACCTCTTTAACCCATCCTCATGGTAATACCGGTCCAACCGTGTACCCTCGTAAATCTTAATTTATGGGATCTGTTAAATTTAATTACATGGGATTTTGTACAGCTGTTCAACGTTTTGATTCCTTATCGATCGATGTAAATAATCTGAATGATTTCACATTGTCTTGTAAACGTCATATGATGGAAGTTCATGGTAACGAAAGTCATGGTAATAAATGAAAAGATTTCTGGATAGTTTCAATGGAGAGAAGGGCGATGTTAGCACGTAACTAACATACTAATCGTGCAGACTACAACTATTATGATATGGACTTAATCATCATGTTATGGGAAGCCGATGAACTGTTCAGGTCATATCCACACCGTTGCGATTGAAAGACAGCTGTATGAACAGAATGCTTTATTTTCACTATAGGAAATTTCGAGCAGTTTCTAGAAAGCATCTATTTAGATACTATGAAGAAGTTAAGCCCTTATTAGGCATCAGTATCATATTTAAAGAATTTTTTGCTCGAAACTTCCAAAATGAAAATAAAGCGATAATAATGGGCATTATTTTGGATTATGCGTTGGTAAGCCGTCGCTATGTTATTCGGTTATGTAACGAGGTCAGTCGGTTTTACCTTCTTTCGGCATATAGTAGTTGAACCGTGCGCTAGGATCTATCGATAACGTTCGTCCTGTGGATATTACTTGCATTCAGAATCACATATACACTGGTACTGACAATTTCATGGCCAGTGAATGAAAAAACCATGAAGTGAGAAAATATACCATGTGAAGGAACACTTTAAAGAATAATTTTCAAATAAATACTTATGGTCGTTCCATTACTGGTTACAAAGGTATAAGTTTATAATCTAGTATGAATAATTAAACAAATTAGATTTATTACCTTGCCAGTAGAAACTGCCTGGAGCTCCCATGAAAAGTCTTTGCCCATCCTGGAAAAAAAATGTGAAGAGATTCTTTAGTTTTCAAAATGTTTTCAAATCTTTTGTTCCAAAAAGTCACTTAGTTTTTAATCTAAACAATCTCATTACAAATCCCTAATACGACTAACCCAATTTGATAGGGCTTTACTGTACTTATAGACATGACTCCATATCTCGATTTTTTTTTTCATTTGAAGAAAGGCAAATGTAATAACCTAAAATAACCATATCTATTGATATATTTCGAATTAAGTAGTAAGAAACATCATCAATACTAACAAAATTGGTTAAAAAAAATAAAGTCGTATTTACACCAACTAAAAATAGAATCAGTCGAATAAATAAGGGCTAATGCACACAGGCGATTAATGTATAATCGTGTGAAGAATTGGAGTAGCGTTTTATGGTAGCACTCAAGTGTAACAGATAAATATAGTGCATTATGTGTGAAGATGCGACTTATCTCGTAGGAAATGGAGTGGAGTAATTTGGTTCGATTTATATAAAATATTGAGATCGAAATGGGAATGTATGTTTGTTGCTTAGTATATTTATGTATAGTGAACTAAGGTGATAAGTGTAAGGAACCAGTTTATTTCGTAGTTTAGAAACGTTTGACATTATAAGTCAAATTAGATTTTTTTTAATTTTGTAGGTATGATTGGCCTTAAGAATATTTTTTTTATTTGCGGTTTTATCATTAAGAAATAATATTGTTTGAGGCACAGATTTTTTTATTGTGTTATAATTGGTTGCCTGGAAGAGATCACTCTTGAGTGATAAGGTCGCCCGTTACTAATACTGTATTCAATCAAAGTTTAATGTTGTATATTGTAGAATGTAATAAAGTGTTATAAATATAAATATATAAAAAATATTTTTATGTATTTTTATAGACTAAAAAAGTATATTATAAAAATATAGGCACGTAACGTAGGTAGGTCAAATAAGATTCATTCTTATACAGGCACTACAGTAATGTCTAAGTACCGAATAATATTAAATCAAGTCAGTTTATATAGCAGCGCTGTTTTTCAGCACAATTTGTCAACTTGTTATTTATCGATAATTTGCTGAATGTGTATGACGTCACGATAGCTGTGACAGGCTTCTCTATAAGGCTTGTCGGCGCTTGCGCATATTTATCGATCGCCGGCGCCTACGCAGCCGTATGGCGTATGAGCCTGGCTTAATATGGTATTGCTTACGATTAATATATTAGCAAGAGAAACCTCTTTTGAAATGAACTGTGGAACCTCTTTAAGTAATATTTAAATGAAGTTCAAGCATTTAAGCCCCAAAAACTTTGGCTAAACAAAATCGAAACAGTTTTAATAAAAAAATAAAATTAATAAATAAACCAAATATAGCTACTATTTGGTCTTTTATTACTTGGTTAAGATAACATTAAAATGTAGGTACAAGTATGTACAATTAATTGGAGTCCTTAATTAACTAAATTTTAAAACACTTAAAGAAATAATATCTACCATATTGCGATACAAACGTCAACCAAACCAAGCAATACAAGTCACTCATCCTAATTGATATATCGTGAAGCAATAAAAAACAATCTCAAGAGGTATGTGACAAATCAGAGCACATGTTGCCAGATAAACGCGGTCTGACATTCACACGGTGAATGTCTGTTTAATGTACATACGAAAAAAATGTCTTCACGTTAAATTAAAAAAATAGGATTATATTGGAACAATAGTTTATAACCCTGAATTTTAACTTTCTAAATAAATTTGCAACCTGTTATGAATAAAATAGATTTAAGAGCTAAAACATATTTGCGAAGCTTTCATTCCTACTTTTCCTGGTACATAGGCGGTCACAAGTCTTAACCAGCCAAAGACAACATAAAAAAACCCCTCAGAACATCATACTTATAACTATAGGTACACAAACTTAACAATATCGTTACCGACCCCATAACTACATAATAATTGAAAATATTCCCTAAACACTTGTGCAAGCACGTCCAACCAATAAAGTATGTCATGTTCAATACACCGTGGACAATTGAATATTCTATTAGCGGCACTAAAAAGCCATTTAGCTCCATAACACACCACGTTATGCTAATGTCGGGAAAATGTTCTATTGAATATTAAGGTATAGGAGAAAACACCGTCGGAGTTACTTGTAGGCGAGAACCGCGATTTTACCCGCGTTAATGTGTTCCCGGGTTTAAACTATTCAACAAAAAAATAATCTTTCAAATTGGTTTATAATCGGCGGAGATATTGCGTATAAAAAAGTTCATCCCCAATTTTCCACCCTTGGTTGTTTTTTATTATTAAATTTAAATTGGACCACCCTTGAGGTATTACCTATACGTCGAAAAAAGATTTGTTCAAATCAGTTCATAATTGGCGGAGTTATCGCGTAACAAACATAGAAAAAAAACATACGGGTTGAATTGAGAACCTCCTTCCTTTTTTGAAGTCGGTTGAAAATATACTTATATGTTAATCTAGGGTCCAATTTACGCGTTGGCAAAACTTTAGCCTAAACCAATAAGCAGATTTTACGTAAAAGATCAACAAACATACATATATCCTCATAAGCTTTCGCGTTAATAATATTAGTCTTCTTCAACGACGAAACCTCATGCCTGAATGTATAAAACATGTATCAAAAAGTGCGTAGTTTTTAAATTCTAAGCATAAAATATGGAGATGAAAAGCGACTTTGAAATCTTTATAATGTGATTTGTATTAAAATATCTTAAACTATTATGATTAGTTTTTATATAAAATTTTCCCGTATTTTAACTAGACTTTCTATACTAATTTTTTCATTATTAAACAAAAACTGAGAAATGAGTAATGACTAAATCTTTACCTTGCACTTAACTATATGCAGTTTTTCTTAGAAGCAAAAATTTTTATTCTTGTATGTTAAACAAACTTAAATTCATTTATTCTTGCCCTTTAACATTAAACGTAAACTTTAAACAACTTAATACAACAATAAATAAACAAACAATTATTCCGACAAATACCTAAACGTCGCGATTGAATTTCGAAATGGCGCGCGTATCGCTTTTCCCGCCAACGCCATTGTCTGCAAATGGCCGCCGCTTACGGTGCGTTCCGAAACCATGTTTGTAAAACCACAAAGAATGTAAGACGTTGCAATGACAGGGAATTTTGTTTTGCATAAGAAAAAGGCAGGGAGAAATAAAATTATTTCAAGTAGCTCGTAAAATGTGGACAGCGTTCTGCTATGTTTAGGCGAATAGCAAATGCTTTGCAGTTGAACATGAGTCCGGACTCCGGTGCGTCTATTGTATGGAGCCCACCGAAGTCGTTGTTGCACGTTGGTACATACATTAATAACTTTAGGCTTGTGGAGATCTATTTAATTTAAATACGATATTTTTGAATTAAGAAAATATATTATGTACTTACGTACATTTTTTGTCTAAAAGATAAGTCTATTTTTATTTAATTAAAATTTTCTATTAGGTATTTTATTTAATCTATACTGTTGAGTTTTGTTTGTCAAAAAAGTTAAGTACAGTGCAAAAATGTTGTAAGTATTTATTTCTGCTATAATAAAATAAAGCATCGTTTTCTGCCTACTTTAAAAGAGTAGATTAGTATGTTTTTTTATCCTAAGCAACTATATAATTAAATCCGAGCACGTTTTGCCATAGATTCAATCAGGTATGACAAATTTATACTTTTTTTGACACACGAATTCTTGTAAAAGATAATATCTTCTTTCTATGCTTTTAATATACTATCGCTTATCTCTAACTAAATCTTAAGCAAATGGTCCTTTTGTGGTTGAGCATAATTTATTTTTAACATAAGAAAAAAAAAATAATTATAAAAGAACAAGATTGTCTATGACTCATTACAACACAAAAATATGGCAACATTTACATAAATTTAGAAGAATTTCGCATTCCTAGATAACACATAATAATACGTTTTTATTTTATACATTTTATGTATCTGATTTATGATAATCATATTATTGACATACATCTAATCCTTATAACGACAGGATACCTGTCAAAAGCGGGCAACATCGCAAAACAAAGTACTGAAGAAAACAACTATGAGAATTAATTAAAGGATCGATCGACGTAATGCTCATTCAACTCAGTTCACACATCGTAAAACAATTTATCGGCCAAACGCAGACAGCGCTGTAAAAACAACGTCTATTTCCAGAATAGAAGCAGGTATTTTGCGTTATTTTTTGCTGGCAACAATAAAAGTTAAATAATTCATAAGGCGACCGCGCATGCGCGTCACGTGCTCAACGCGATCGCTATGATAATGCGCAGCCATGCTATTCCCACGATTGTAAAATCACGCTTTACGTGAACTAGGATTTTTTGGCGCGAAATCGGGTTCACGACATACGTGCCACAGATAAAAAAGGATTTACGATCCTTTATACGGAAGCCGATTTTTTGCTACAGATAAAAAACAATTTATGCTTGGGCTCAGAAGGAGTACTTTAAATGCAAGAGTGACGTTTATTAATTACAAAATTCGTAAAAATCCGGCGCGAGGGAGAAAAAGAGAAAAACGGTACACGGAATAAATTTACGATTTTGCGCGCGCAATTTATTCGCTGCATATTGAAATTTTTTCACAAACCCGACGAATTACTAATTAGCGTGTCCGAGTCGATAATGACAGTCATTTTGTGACTGCACTTTACATACCTATGTGAGTTTAACATTAATTTACAATGTTCTGCTGATTTCATAAAAATTACAAAAATTGTTTAATATCAGGCAACATCGACGTCACTGACTGACTTTTAAAAATAATTGAATAGTGTTTACTGTTTGACTTTGAACTTGGCTTATATTAAGATTATAATATATAAGATAAAAATATGGGCAGGAGTATATACTCCTATAACTATTATGTTACATATCTATACTAATATATAAAGCTGAAGAGTTTGTTTGTTTGTTTGTTTGTTTGTTTGTTTGTTTGTTTGTTTGTTTGAACGCGCTAATCTCAGGAACTACTGGTTCGAATTGAAAAATTATTTTTTTATTGAATAGACAATTTATCGAGGAAGGCTTTA
>DWAJ01006119.1:0-10748 GCA_018238005.1 Eurema mandarina | reverse complement strand
TGCTTTGCTTGAAGTAATACGTATTTTCATTTAGTATAAGCTTTGAAGGTAGATGTAAATCTTCCATGACTTGACAGTTGGTTGCCGGCCATTAAAGCAACACAAGGAATCTGCGTGTTTCCTTCTAATCCCTAGTAAATACATAACAATTATAGAAATGTAAATAAAGTATTATTTACAATTCCGTGGTTAATTTTTCCAGAATTCTGTTCAGATGATCTGGAAAGAAACAGGTCCCGATCATTGGAGCCTTTAAGCTGGTTGGCGATGTGGAGCGACCACGTGGACTACATCCAGCTGAAGAAAGAAGATAGAGGTCTCGGTTTCTCTATACTGGATTACTTGGTAAGTTCATGGGGAATATATTTTTCCATATAATAAGGAGTGACTAGCGTGACGTGTCTTAAAATGGGCGCATACCTTTTATGACGAGACGTGGCCATCCCAAAAGAAAAAAAATATTGCTGTTGACTGTTTGTCTGCCACTCAATCACTACTGAACCGATTAGAATGAAATTTGGTACACGGATGGTCTAGAGCTTGGGGAAAGACATAGGCTACTTTTTAACTATGAAAGTCCACGCGAACGGAGTTGCGGGCAGCAGCTAGTTACAAATAAAAATAATATATATTAATGAATGATATAGCATGCTATTAATATCGATGACAAAATGAAATACAACACATAATTTCTGTTTGTTTTACACATACATATTGGTCAACCTGTATTCACCTGGTCTTATCCTGAATGTACCTGGACAATTTTTTTACATGTTAATATTTTTGTTAAACTATTTATATACAATATTTTTTTTTGTGATTATTTAATACATATTAAAAAGCACTTTTATAATATAATAAAAATAATTTTGTATTTCTATATTATTTATATGTACATAAAAAACCTTATACATATTATATTAGTCATATAAAATTAAAAAGCTCTTTCATATCTCAAAATTATAAATGAAATAATTATCTTTAAATACACAGCACTATTTACAAATTTCATATGCATAAAATCTTACCATCGGGTAATGTGTTTCCCAGCAGTTGAACACCATCATTTGTTTCCGGAGAATATGCCATTGTTAGAACTGTCCCACCTGAGGAAAGACATATTATTTGGTTATTTTTATAATTTTCGCATCACGTTGTTCGTCTGCGATTGATTCCTAAACTAATGAATCGATTTTTAAATAAAATTTGCACATTTTTTATCCAAACTTAAAAGATAGGATAGGTTACATCTCAATGCATGCTACTACATGCATGCGAGCGACGCCGGGGCGGATCGCTAGTTTGGTTAAATATTATAAAAAACCGGTCGCGCTCGGTGCTTTTACCCGCATTTATTACCCGTATTATACACATAAACCTTCCTGTTGAAATCCTGTATCATATGAAAAAACAGATAAAAGATTTAAGTATACATAGGGACAGACTGAAGAAAACGACTTGGTTTTTACAAAGTAATGATATTGATTTCTCTCTTACTAAAGTGCATTTACATCGATTGAAAAATCAAGCTAAAAGGTATGTCACAGACAAAGATATGTGACAGCTGTCAATATCTTCTTCATACATTAGTTTAATTTGGTTTAGTTTGGAGGTCCATTTGAGCCTCCCCACCATCTCATAACTCTAATTGGTTTATAAGATTCAAGCTTATAAAACGTATATTTTTATAATTAAATTATAAAGTACAAGATCAATGAAACTTTTATTTTACTTAAAACATATCCATAAAATTACATACTTGATAATACACAGTTACATTATATATAGAATTTGTTGAACTAAAAGGTCATGTAAGTTTTCTAATTTGTACTCTTATATAGCAAACTGATGTTCTCACCTTGTTGAAACCCTTGTATAGGGATTTGCATTTGATATTTAGGCTGTTGCTGCTGTATCAAGTTGGGGCTTAACACTTGGATCTGCACTGTTGGCTGCGGGTCACCTAAATAATTATTCAAAATTGTATATATCTTTATAATTATAATATTTATAGAAAACTATTGTTGCAAGGTGACTATGGTTTTTGTTTTTTCCTGTCTAACAGTTTTTAGAAGGTAGTATAGTCACAGACTTTTACCTTGTCCCACAAATAAAAAAGGTCCTTTCTTGACTTTCCTTCAACTTAGAAGGGCATAAGACACAATCTTTGATTTAGAATTTAGTCAAATTACTACTAATAATACTAAATGTTTAATTTATTGCTACCTTTGCTTTGACTTTACTTTTAATTCCATCCACTTTATGTTAGTTTAACATTAAGTCTGTTGCTTACAATGCAGACAAATTAACCAAAGGAAGGATCATATAATTGTTACAGTTATTCTTAGACAAATGGTACAATGTTCTTAATTTTATTGTTAACACAAGTTAGTTTAATCACCTGGTTTAGCGCCAGGCAATTGTATAGGCACTGAGATGAGTTGAGGAGTGCCTTGGAGTGTTGAGCTGTCAATGGTCCGAAGATATTGGACTCCGTCACCCATGTTCACTCCACCTACCATCCCGACCACCTGAAATTGATACACAATATTTGTAATGTAAAAATTAATCACCAACTGTTGCTAGGGGCATAACTCTATGACAACTGAACCAATTTCTAATATTTTTTTTGACTACTCTAAGCAGTTTACTACCACTATGTGTAAGGATGGTTCTTAAGGGAAAAAAGGTAGGTGTATGGCAGTGTGCAGCTGATGATCTAGAACATTTTCGAAAATTCATGAAAAATAATCAAAATTTAGTTCATTAAGAAAAATATTAATTTGCCTTCGAGATCATTTTTGATAAGCTGTAACAATAATAAAATTGTATGAGAAACCATGTCAAAACATATACCTTGTATGTAGTATGCTATTGTCTTTAGCATTAAGTCAAGTGAAACTTGAACAAGTGAAAGTTACTAGCTTTACATCTAAATTGCTACAGTCTACACATAATTTTGATTTAATTTATTCTTCTTTTGACTGATTTGTATTCTTAAAACATATGCAGTAATATACTATACTATACTACTGCATATATTTTGTGTATGTAGTAGTAGTAATTTATCCTAAAAAGGAAAGGCAATGGTACAGACCCATACAACCTGATTTTTTGCTATATTTAAAAAAAGCTAAAAGCCTAGTAAAAGAAAATGTATTTTTTTCATATAATATTTCAAATGTTTATACAGGATCCTTTACATTAACACAAAAATATTTATATTCTCAATTATTATAGACATAGACCAAATATAAGTTAACCCATATTAAGTAAAACCTACAAACTGTGATACACTATATTACATGTAACTGGTATTATTCAAAATTGGTTTTTAAATAGATAAGTCCAACTATCAGATTTTCTTCCTCTGTAGAAGCTGTATTTCAAACCAGTTGCTTTGTAATACTGTGACACTTCAAAGGTGTTATCACAATTAAATAAAGATATATTGGACTGAATATTATTTTATTTTTATCGTACCTGTGATAACTGTGTTCCATTATTTGGACTTTGTTGTATTTTAGTAACAGGCATCTGTCCGCCCGTCGTCACAAAATGTGTGCCAGCACCCATTGCTGAGAATGCTGCAAAATTCATCTCGCTGTCTTCCTCACTGATGAAAAACAATATTTATTATCCATTAAAAATTCTAATTAAACCATTCAATTCAGTAATGGATGTGGTTGTTGATGATTTTTGTTTGATCATTATTAAATAGGGCTTTATCCTAAGTATATATTTTGTATTATAGATTTATATTAAGAAGACTTTTCCTTTATTAATTTTATTTCTTTTTAAAATGAACATTGTTTATTTAAAAAAATTGTATACCATTCTGTGGGTATAAATTGTCTAG
This sequence comes from Eurema mandarina, assembly GCA_018238005.1. Lineage (NCBI taxonomy): Eukaryota > Metazoa > Arthropoda > Insecta > Lepidoptera > Pieridae > Eurema > Eurema mandarina. The sequence goes on along the minus strand of DWAJ01006119.1, from coordinate 6,889 downwards.
AAAATATTCTACAAGGAAAAATTTTCATACCACGAGGCATCATCTTGTGCTGGCATTTTCTGCATATCGCACATTGCTTAAACTTAAACACCGCAGTAGCGGGAGGAGAAAAATAATAAGCAGTGTCCCACTTGTCTGATTCACAAAGGTTACCCCCACAAGAATATCCCACCACCAGCACTCAGGGATCACACTGGGATCAATGGTAGGGCACACACCACTGCCAACTACCAAACTAAGCACACTAGCCGCGAAACGACGGTGAATGGCGAAAGATCATCGCGAGAATACGAAAGTGGGCTAAAGAAAGTTTTTTGTACAAGCTCAATACTCAACCGGTTGGCTAGTTGGCTAGCTGTACGCACGCAGTGGTGTGTATGTTCAAGTTAACGTGATGCTCACTTTCTCTTTGCTGTACTTTCACAAGACGTAGTGAGGTGTGGTTGTGCCTCATTTAATGTAGGAAACACAAGAGTTGAGTAATGTTATTACATGTGTATATGTTTATTAAGACAATTTTTTGTTGGTATTCAATTTTTTTAACAAAAAATTAAGTTATTAATAAATATAAGTTTGTATAATATGCTGCTCTATTTTTGATAGTAAATATAATAGAATTAGTAAAAGCAGAAAATATATTTTAATTATTTTAAATAATGCTATGTTTTATGCTAGATTAAATTTAAAGTGAAAGGAACATAAACTACATTGTGAGTTTGCATTAACTCTATAGAACGTGAATTGACCTTGTGTTATAAATAATAGCTGACGAATATATAAATTATTAAAGGAAACAATTTATAAACATTACTGATTATTTTATGAAATCTTTAAGCTTCTGCAAATAATGTATCAGAATTTTAATCATTATTATGTATGGACGCGCAGACAAAGGGAAGTTACGCAATTTAGCTCAAAACTTTCAATCTTAAATCAAAAGTTTTGTTTTGTTGTCCATATGATGGTGGGCGGAACTTATGATACAAGGTTATTCACCCCTACCAACCTACCAATTCCTTTGGCCCGATTGAGTGTCCATCACGCTACGCATCCCCACCAAAGATACGGGATCCCCTCCATATGCTTTCGATAAACCAAATCGCACTCCCGCTCCCGACTCCTTCCACCACCGCCAGGAAATCGCGAGAGGAGGGGTTGTACGGCCCTCTCGATCTCGCACGGCACTCTCGCGGTAACATTCAGGGACGGCCACGCGCCCAGTCTAACGGTATAACAATGTACCGCTTTCGAAATAAGGTCACGGATATTCATACATTATGCATAATACCTTAGCTTACAACATACCTTGCAATCCAAAAACAAAGTTTTCCAAATTTTTAACTTCTTTAAAAATAAATCACCACTGTATATTTATATTTCACTTAAATTTGCGTAAACATAGTTCCCTCTCTCTACAACAAATTCACGTCGCCATACTGTTTTTATTTGTGTCAATTTTCGCCAGATGGCGTACCTACACATACTACTAGGTTGTAGCCTGTAGGTACACATTTACACAAACTAATGTCATTGATTAGATGGTGAATGGTTTTAGTATTAGATCATAGTAGGTATTTCAATATTATGTACATTTTTTGAGAATCATGTTAAAAAGTTGTTTAAAGGAATTACAATTAATATAGGTATTCATTGTTTAATTTGTCTTGTTAGGAGGCATATTAAATTTAAATATTTTAACTTTCAGCAGATTTAAAATTTTGTTTTATAGCCACCATATTAATCATATGTCTTTTATTTAATATTAGGTAGTATTTTTTAAGATAAAAAATGTAATAATCCATTCATCAACAAACAGTTTTATTCTAGTAGTGTGAATACCCACAGTGAACATGCTTTAAATAAGACATCATAAGTACATTCTTACAATAAGAAAGGAAAATAAGTTTAACATAATTTAATGAGATACAATTATTTATAATAATACATTATTACTAGGCATAACAAATACAGGTACCAAACTTACAAAATAACTATATAGTATTTTTAGTTAGTATTAAAAAGGAAATTGCTGCCCTGTTCTTTGTATTCTTTCTAAATGCAATTCAAACAATAGTTTGTTCTCATTATAATAATTGCTTTGCGAAGAGCTGCAGCCGGGATCATAGCTTGGCCGTCTCTCAGAATCTGTAGAGGAGCCCGGAGAAGGTATACAGTTCTCTACAAGAATGGACTGACTAGATTCGAGAGATGTTTGGCTAATATTCGAATTTGTAAGACAGTTATTTAGATTCAAGTTATTAATTCTTTTAGATAAAGGCATAAATTCACAGCTGTCATCCTCACGCGATCTTTTCCTGTAATAAGTAATTATGTATTAAAGATATATAAAGTTTAGTTGTGTGTTTTTGTTTCGCAACTTATTGTAGTTTAGTACCTATTTTCTGTCATAGTTCTAATCATAAATTGTCCATTACTCGCTATGCTTGTATTCCAGTTTATCGCAGACTTTTTTTCAAAAGTCATCTGTTGTTCTTTCAAATAGTATGAAATAAGATGATATAAAGCAATTGTATTTGCTGTAAAGTTAAAAATAAAAACAGCATGCACTGTTTTCAGCTGTGTACATTTAATTTTGACAATTGATAGACTTTTTAAGTTTATGCTCGATACAGGACAGCTGATGACCATAGACGAGAAATAAGGGTAAAGATTCTACTATTATTCACCATGGCAATGAGTTCAATAATCTAATAAATTATACAACATAAACTATAAAACGTGCATTGCAGGTAAAAAACACAATTTAATAAATTTATTATTATGTATCGTACTTTGATTTACACTTTACAGTATACCATAGTGTGTTAGGATATATTTTCACGAGATGGCGTTCTGCAGCAGTTGTGCATGTTTTCTTTTGTATGTAGTGATTTATTGATTTCAGGGATAAAACTTTTGATAATAAAGCAGCCTTTGATGAGTTTTTAATATTTCAATATTTGTATCAATCAATAAGAGTAGGTACATAAAAAGTAAAAAATCTGCAAAACGTACTATTGTTAACATTTAACATTATATGAAAGTCCCAAATAAAAAATCTCAAAACCGTTAAATTAAAATATGTAACTGTTTACGTGTTACTTTAAAAAAAAATACTAAAGTAAGTAAAAAAATAGTGTTATAAAATGCCACTAGATTGCGCTAGTGTACAGTTTAAATATAAAAAATTAATTTACTTCATTTTTTTCTCTCTTTATATTTTTGGACTCTATAATACTATTAACTTGGGTATTTGCCCCTTAATCTTTCTTAACTAACACACAAATTAATGTACTTAATAAATTTAAATAGGTATGTATTTAAATTTATTGTTTAATGTTTTATGGTCTTGCTAAAATTATGGTTAGAACTTGTTCCATGTATTCCATTCCTATTGGTAGGATTACATTTATATTTTATAGTATGAAGTTACAAGCAGCAGGTTGTAATACTAATTATCAAAAAATATCACTATAATAATATTATATTGTACATAGCTACGATAGATACAAGCGTTACAATATTTTGTTTTGCTGTGTTTACACAAAAAACTAGTTATTATTCCGTTTATATAAAGGCAGCTTGCTACACGTAATAACCTAGGCTACGTACTGAGTATTAATAAGGTGATTTCTGATATTTTCCATTAAAAGGCTATAGCTATGACAAATACTTTTATGGCTCTTTCGGTAGAAACAATTATGGTAAAAATTCACGTTGGAGTTTAACCAAATAAGGCTAGAAGGGGATACACTAGCTAGGCTCATATGGTTAACGAGACCAACCATATGGCACACATTGCCTATCAAGAAGGGTCAAAACTCGATAACATGTCTTAGCAGCTATTAAAAGGGTTTTCTTCTAGAAGCTTCTTTCTTTGCTCTTTGGAACTACAATATGATGATAATAAATATTCAAATGTGTTTGATCTTTTTACATAGATTTAATCAAATGTAAAAATGCATAAATAAATTAAAATATTGAATCAATAATTAAAAAATAAAAATCATGATGATTGGAATATAATATATTTATTCAATCGTCTTATCATTTTGGTCTATAGATATACAATTTATTACTTCTCATTACCTATCTCATAATAATATTGTGAAATTCGTGCATTCGATGAAAACCCTTACTAATGTTATATTATGTAACAATCAACTCCTTTACGCAAAAACTATTAGAAGTAATTCGTAGACTCACAACTGACAACAGCGAAGCACGGCTAGGTTTAGGTATATACTTAAATTTATAGGGTAACTATTAAAATAATATCGTGATGTTTTAATGTAGATCGTAGAACGTTGATTAAATAAACTTACTTTACATTAATAGTACGACGATTAACACATAGTAAGACAGAAGATTAGTTTCTTTATTTTAATTATACGTTAAGAAAATACAGATGAAAGAGATGAATTTGCATTTTCCAAATATTATCATTACATAGTATAAATCAAGTCCCTTTAATCTGTCTTTCCATATGTATGTTTAAATTTTTAAAACTACGCAACCGATTTTTTATTAGATAGAGTGATTCAAGAGGGGTTTATGTGTTTAAGACATGCATAAATACCGGTAAAATCATTCTAGGCTAGAAATTCATACATCATAGTCTTAAGATGCGCTTCACTCCCGTTATCTAGCTATAAAATCTTTGCAGTATAAAAGCGTTTTTTTGAAACTGTTTGAATGAATGAATTTCTTCAAAGCAATTGCAAGAAAAGCAAGTAATTAAGTGCACGGAGGCGCTCAAATTCGAATGTATTAATACCGTCAGTGACGGTCGGAGAGAGCAGCTATTAAAAATTATATTAAATTAACGCTATTCCGTTAGACTATTTCGCATAACGTTGGACTGATGTGAGAATATTTAGGGCTGTCGAAATTTGTAAATCAAATAATTTTTAATTCATAATTAATTTTTTAGCAGTTAGCTGGCTCGAATTCCTTCGATTGATGATTGAAATGATTTCGATAATAGTTTTATTAGAATATTCTTTGTAAAAATTTGAATCAGCAGGTGTGGGTAATAAGGTTACAGGTATGATTGGTACAGTTTGAACCAATGATATTGAGTACATATTTTTAATATCATTGGTTTGAACGAAGTCGCGTCGGGCCGGCTACGCGCTGTTATAAATAAATGTCATTTGTAACATTTCTTCAGTAACATCCCTTTGTCGGTAAATACTTTTCAAGGTAAATCAAATACATAATAAAAATGTTAAATATCGGTTCAATGGTTGAAGTTAAAAGAGAAACAGAAAGAGTTATTTACGTATTTATTTAGAAATAATTTAGCAGCAACCCTATACTAATAGCTAAAGTTTTCAAGCGCATCGACGCGTGAATGAAGCTTATCCTATGAGCTAGTTACTAAGAATCTGTGATCTCCATATACAGTAAGAGTCTGTCGCATCCACAAGGTCCATTGTAAACGGAAGGGCGTGGGAATCAATCGAGCAAGCCTAGTTTAATGGCCCAATAAAATCTATGTGTATGGAAATACATAGACTTCCGTACATAAAAATAGACTTTGATCCGCTTTGTGTTGAATGAGAACTGATGACTATGTGTATTTAAAAAACGTTTTCTAAATAGACGTGTAGTAGGAGTTAGCGGACAGAAAAAAAAGAGAGTCGATATGATATTAGTATTATTAGTAGGTAGGAACAACAGAAACCCTTTTAAATAATTGTATGCGTAAGTCATAACTAATGATAAAAAAAATAAATAAAAAAATCATTTATTTCCCAAAAAAAAAACATAATATACATAATTAACACACCTATAACAGTACCAAAGAAATAAACACTTAAATTAAAAATTTAGAAAGGAAACAATCAAAAATCTTTTCTGGGCAAACGGCGACTACTCAGTGATGTTCCGGGCTTGCACTGGTTTTCAGTAGTCGCCTTTTCCGAACTTTCCTATTTCACTATTTGTGATGCGGGCAAGTTTTTCACCAAATAGCCATCTTATTGCTATCCTATACATCAATAAGTTTCTTTTTAATTTTTTAATTTAATTTATTTTATTTTTCATCATCATTCATTTGATAATCAAAGAGTTCTTAATAAAACTTCAAAAGAATTGACCACAGTAAAAAAGAATCCACAGTCACAACAGATTCAAGTGTAATGACAACATTTTAGGAGTCTATGGCCGATACTGAAAAAAAAAAGCGAATAAAAAACAAGCCTTTAAAACTCATTCTTGTTCTCTCCAGAACATTGTGTTTAACACGTATTTTGAAGCATGGTGACGTGAAAAATTTGCATACAAATTTGCATGCTGTAAACACGATACATTCACATACCACGATACTGTATCTTTGTAAGTGCGTGCAAATAAAATCATCTAAGTGATTACAAAAAAAACTCTAACATAAATATGTATAACTAACGTTAGAAATTGAGATATTATAATTTTATCCGCGTCACGGTTACAAATTCTCCATTAGAGGTTCAAACTACTTCTCAAGAATTATGGAGACGTCTTCAATCTTTCTTAACGAAGTATACTTTCTCTATTCATACATATTCTTGTTACTTTCTCATACGAACTCAGATCGTTTGCTGTGCGGATGATCTTGAATGTTTCATTGAGAGACAATGTTAGCAAAAAACTGCTGACATGCATTGGTGTCATTTGTAAAGAAAATACTGGTATTGCTTACATCTGCGGAGGCTATATTTTATTCTGATGTACAATTAATATACTTTTTAAACTAACTAAAGTTTTCAATCCACAGCTGAGTGATTCTACGATAAGAGGTAACTTGAGCGGCAATCGCTATAAAATAGGTTTTTTATTTAATTTTGTCCAATCCTTTACAATCAATAACACCATTTTAATTTATTTAAATTAATAGAGTCACAAT
>DWAJ01006118.1:0-10752 GCA_018238005.1 Eurema mandarina | reverse complement strand
GGGCCGGCTCGCTGAAGGCGGCGCGCTACTTCAACGGCGCGTCGGGCGTGCTGCTGGCGGCCGCGCACCTGCTGCTCGTGTGCGCCGCGCTCTACGAGAGCGACTCGTTCTGCGAGGTGTACATCTGGTTCATGGCCTACTTCTGGCTGATGACGGCGGCCTTCGGCGCCTGCGTGTGCCTGCTCGCCGCGCTCCAACGAGACTACGCCGGCGCTTCCTACGTGCTTGCGTATATCATTATTTCTATTTTGATATCATTTTACCTGGTGCTGGTGGTGGCAAATTTTAGAATGACCCTGCCGTGATCGCAGCCATCGACATGTTTTTGAAATTTGAATATGCCATTCAATTAATTTAAAACTTCTCATAGTATCTACCTAGCTACAATCATGTTTTACACTTCGTCGTAAATATTAATATTTTTAACTTATGTTTTTTATTTATAGCTTTTTCTAACCCTTTAACAATCATAAATATGCTTACCTATATGTATCAAGATATGATAGTAATATGTTTAGAGTAAGTGATAGAGTAAATAAATAAATAAATAAAAAAACACTTTATTGACACAAACAAAGAAGTACACATACAAGGAATAGAATAGCCAATTGGCGGTATTGATGAAGACCTAAGATACAAACAGTAGGCGCGGCTCGGCGCTCGGCGCACCGCGCACGCGGCACGCGGCACGCGGCACGACGCGCCGGTTACGCGTCCTGCCTCCATTCGGGAGCACGACCGTGACACTCGTCAGTCGTCACAATGCCATCATATTTATTACGTCTTTTCTCAACTCTTACCTACTCTATGTAGGTTGTTAGATATTGTTTATTATATTCATAAATTGCGCCGTTCACAGTTTCTCGCTTATTTCAATATTACAGTTACAAAAAATAGAATAAACATTCCTAATTTTCCAATAAAAGTATTAGAGCACATTACGCGGCATAATGCTTAACGTTGAATGTTTCATAAAAGTTAATTTGACTTGTGTTAAAAAAATAATCTTTATATAGCCGTTTATTTACGAGTAAACATTTATCAGCCAATAGCATAATTCGGTACTGTGCGCCACTGGGTCGCACTATGCTCTGTAATTGATTAATAAGGTCGTAATAAAGATGACGATTTTTTTTCGAACGCGCTAGTCTCAGGACTACAGGTTCGAATTAAAACATTACTTTTGTGTTGATTATACCATTTATCGAGAAAGGAACGAAATATTAGAGAAAAATGATGCGAAAGCGAGGAAACATAATATGTGGGCTCTCGCCTTTCTTTGCGTGTGCTGCGTACATATCATACCGCGTAGGTATCTTGACCTACCCAAAATAATTATAATTATTCCTCTTTAAAATATCTAAAAAAGTCTAAGATTGACTCACTGTCACCTTTTCATGTTAATAAAGTTTGTACAAGCTGATGTAATTTTTTAAATATTATTTTCTATTAGAAACTTTTTAATCATAAATCGCTACATAGTCGCCATCGACTGTGAGTTTAATATATTACCTACTATATAGTAAATACAAAGAGTGCTGAATGATTGAGTGATAAGGTGGTGTTAGACAAGTGAATGTTACCTTTGACTTTCCTCCGTAAGAGTCCAGTGATCATCCTCCTGACGCTGCGCGCTCGTCTCCGGGTGACGCCGCGCCGGCACGCGCCGGGCGGCGGCGCGCTCGCGTCCGGGCTCGCCAGCTCCAGGGGCGGCAGAGAGAACTTCGCGGGGTGGAAGCATTTACTGGGCCACACGTCCAGGCTGCGCTCGACTACTTCCCTGGCGGGCGGCAGCCGCAAGGGAGGCAGCTTGCGGCGCCTCTCCAGCCACGAGCCTTCGCTGGAGCTGAGCCAGAGGTCGCTCGAGAAGAGGGACGACATGGACTCCGTCGGCAGGTCGAGGTAAGTCCGCAAGTGAAGGTGTTCGGGCGCGACGTAGGGCGCTCGCGCGGAGGAGGCGCCGTAGGAGGAGGAGTGGTAGTCGTCGGAGGAGGGGTGCGCGTGCCAGTAGGGCGGCGCGTGCGGCGGGCAGGCGGAGACGCGCGGCGGCTCGGGCGACAGCACGCCGAACGGGTGCGTGAAGTAGAACAGGCACAGCGGCCGGCCCTGCCGGAGCACGACGCGTAACGGTTAGCGGCTGTGCTACTCTGTGCCGCACAGTGCCCTACACTACCTACACAGTGCGCTGCACGGGGACGGGTACGTGTAGCTCACTTCATTTATTTTAACCTATACCTATATATATTATTCCTCAAGCTTCTTGTTTAGTGTTTATATGAGAGAAGACCAGGGCTAGTACCTAGTAGAAATAAACCTATAAGGCGTAGGTATGTATGTTTATTCATTCGGCTGAACATATTTCGACTGCTCTTTCGCTGTATGATCGTCGTACACATTAGGGACATGACATCCATCTACATTCTGACGGGATAGGATTAACGCGGTTAGAACTAGAAAGGTCCGATTTAATGCAAGCGTTTACTGAGATGTAACGAAACTTGGTAGAAAACCCTATTAATAATGGTGAAATAAAAAATTGCTCAATTCCCAAAAATTATAAAACACTAATCTTCAAATCAAATAATAAATGTATGCTTAAGATAACTCGTGACTGGTAAGTGGTAAGGGCGGCGCACCTTCAGCTCGTCGTCCGTGGAGGTGCACGCGTCGGCCCGCGCGGACATCTTCTCACTTCACACATTCACCTCGCACACACTACACACATTTTTCCCAATTAACTGAATCCGTTGGCAAATGGTGTTTCCTTTATTTGAGCTGGAAATTATTTTTGGTAAGCAGCCGTGGATTGGAACTTTAAATGCCGCGCGCGCTCTCTGCCCCGTGCCCCGTCCCCCGCAGCTTGCCCCCGGCCCCGGCGGCCGGCACGCGGTGGCACGCGCCGCCTCCGGCCCCCCGGCGAGGATTGCTTCGCTAAGAGCCGGAACTCGTTTAACCCCGTTTCAATTTTGTCCTAAATAAAAAACATAAGTCCGAAAACAGAAAGCGTGTCCTATGATCATGGCTTAGTACACATTGTCTGAATGCACTCTGCAAATTTTCGGAACTAAGTATTTTACACTCTGTGTAATTATTCTATCCTCAAGAAGTTATAAGCCCTAGCTCATAAAATAAGTCAAATATAATGCAATTGATACAATTTGTAAAATATCTTGAACTTCTACGTGGATGGCTGGACGGAGTTTTGTGTGACCTTGGCGTTCGGCAGCAGCGTATAGATGATAGCGATAGTGTTCAATAGGGTAGTGTTGCGAGGAGGCAGCATCGAGTTGCAGGATTCGGACCTGCGTGGGTGCATGGTGCGGGGCGCGGGGGCGCGGGGGCGGCGGTGCGAGCTGGCGGTGCGGTGCCGGCCGGCGCCGTCGCCGCCCGCAACATACCTCCGTATTCGCAAGCCGAGCCAGAAGTGTTCCGCAATCTTATCGGATAAACAACAACTAGCTATTAATTTGTAAATATAAACTAAACCCCTTCTATAGTAGAAGGTAGAGAATAGACTAATCTGTGATTAAACCTACGAAGAAGTTATCTTTAAAATATTTCATTCATTCTTCGAAAAAAATCATATGGATATAAAATTATCTCAATTCCAACTATTAATAGTTATGGCAGACGGCCGGACAGCGCAAACCTGAACTTAAATCATTATTGTTATCGAATTCGAGCAGATACGTTTAAAACATTTGTGCTTTCATCTACCGGCTTATACTTGAACTTGCGAACGCAGACAAGAGCGGTAGTAATTCGAAGCCGGCAAACCTTTATTTAATTCTGGCAGAGGGCGCTGTCACTGATTTGTTTGAGCGCGCTAAACGCACAGATGTCACTACTAAATGTAACTTCTGGGGCCTACACACAACCACAAACTGCTAATGCAATATCATGTACTATAAAGTTCATATTAATAATAATTAGTACTTTGTAGGTCCCAAATTCCCAATATGATATTATAAGATTTTGCGTTAAATAAACATAATAACTTAAACACAAAACTACTGGTTCTTTAATGTATTACGATTAATAATCGTACAGGCATTATCAAGTTAGTTAATAGTTATAATGACGTAATAGTTTCAAGTAGTTACGCGAGGAGATAGTCCCGCAGCCTGCCCCTCTCAATTGAGATTTGAGATGTATGATTGTGTGTACTCCGTACACATTCTGTATCATTATGTGGTAATGTGTGTAGTAATACAGATGCATCATGCAACACAACAATTGATTGAGAAAGCACGCGCCCTCATCGAGCGCGTCGCGGGCCCGCCGCCCGCCGCCCGCCGCCCAGGGTACCGCACTAATGTTGTAGCAAATGTTATACTTTTAATATTAAAGTATGATATTCAAAATGGTATATAAAAGAAGCAATTATAGTTTGAATAATAGGTAAGAATTTGACCATCTCGCTATAATTTTTTGATTAATTTTAAACTTAATTGCATATCTATACTAATATATAAAGCTGAAGAGTTTGTTTGTTTGTTTGTTTGAACGCGCTAATCTCAGGAACTACTGGTTCGAATTTAAAAATTATTTTTTTATTGAATAGACCATTTATCGAGGAAGGCTTTAGGCTACATAACATCACGCTGCGACTAATAGGAGCAAAGATATAATGGAAAATGTGGAAAAAACGGCGATAATTATTCATCTTTGAGGGCTTCCTTTGCGTGCGCTGCGAAAACGATTCAAGATACCAAAAAATATGTATAAAAGAATTATTCCTCTTTAAATGATCTAAAAAAAAGTCCGCGACAGTATATGTCTATCTTCTAAGATTGATTCACTATAACATAATAATAGATATAGATCCGACGGGGACGAAGTCGCGAGCAACAGCTAGTTATTTAATACGTGTTGTGTAGACACCATAGTACGTAATTATTTAATAGGTTTATTACGCACACACACGGCGTATAATTGTAGACTGAAGAGTAAAGCATACTATTCAATCGAATCAGTGGTAAGTGGGTCGGTACAGTCGATGTACAGTCATCACATGCGGGCTGCGGACTGAGGGGTTGGTCACGGCACGGCCCATACGAGCGGCCAGCAGCCACCAGCGAGCATTGCGGCACTGAGTTAGTGACCCTCGCTCGCTCGGGATAACATCTTTAACGAACCAAGCGTGGTGAGTGGAGCAGCGCCAGCGGCCAGCAGCAATATTGATTGTCGACATTCACGTGCCGGTTAATGGTAACTGACCACCACACCTACACCTAGCCTCATAATCAATCGCACAATTCCGGTGCAGAGTGCGTTTTATTAATATACCTGTGTTATACGCGCGTATTATTATTTAAAATTTTTTTAGTCTGTTCTGGTCCGAATTGAGATTTTTTTTTGTGTTGGATAGTCCATTTATCCAGAAACGCTAAGGCTCTACCTGTTAATATAAGTATAAAATTATGAAAACACTAGAGTTTTATTAGATCTGAAAATTAATAGGTATATATGAGCCTAATTAATTCTTATACCTCATCTATCATATGATCATAACTTTTGACTTAGGTCAGTTTTAAGTTAATCGTTGTATCATTTAACATTTTAGATAGATAATAGATATAGTTATTAGCTAGTAATACGCTTATATTAATAGTGGATATCTGTAAGTTAGTATGTCTCGCAGCTGTTTATTTTCCCGCGTTTTCAGCGAGTGGCCTTCGGAGTTCGGAGCCAGTGGATTTCGGCAGTGTCCCGAGCCTCGACTCTCGACGCGACGCGACGCGCGCGATGAGCGATCCTCCAGCCAGTCGCCAGTCGCCAGTCGGCCAGTCCACGGCTGTCGCTGCGGCAGTCGGCACTCGGCGTCGGCATTCGGTATTAGGCACGCGCCGCGCTCTCTTGTCGAAACACTACGAGTGTCGTGACTCGCGAGTTTGTATCATATAGTGCACTGTGTCAGTGATAATACATATTATAAATTAATATTATGTGCTTTTTGTTCCATATATTGAGCTCGGAGCGGACGCGATTAGATTGTTTCAATTATCACTCTATTTGTCGTATTGTTATTCAATACAATTTTAGATACGCAAAGTTTTTGACGTATATACCTACCTAAACTTTATAACTTTATATATTTATCAAATAAAATATATGTATTTATTCACATCAAGTGTGTATAATATAAAAATCAGGTTTACAACATGTACTATATATTACGTATTATATCGGTAAATAACTCACACAACTCAATCGATTAATCAAAAAATATAATGATGAAGGGTCCCTATCAGTTATGAGTTATGACATACCTAATATGATGTCGAAATAAAGAATATGACGCTTGTGGCCAAACACATTGATTCCTTTTTTCTATTCGAGCATGTGGGTGCTTCCCGCATATGATGCGACACTTGACAATTCGCACTTACCATATTAATTATTAACAAGTTACTCATTTGAGATACAAATCTAAACGTAGTGTCAAAATTATTAATATTCATAACTGATCACCGTTATACTTCATTCACTATCTTAGTTTCGTATAGAAAAATATTTAAAGACGTGTAAAGCAACAGCAAGTCCATCAGCGAAAACAATACAGTGGCTGGCGGCCAGTGGCCACCACTCACCACGCAGTAGCGCGGTAACAGGCGCTGTCCACTGTCCACTGCCCTGTGCCCATCACCGGCCAGGTCTTACAACGGCTATATAACATTGAACCCAGGAATTACTGTCTATCTATGATGTCTATCGACAAACTTGAAATTCATCAATGATCTAGCGAGACAATATTAAATCAAGACGTACCAGGATGCAGTAAGGCATGCGAAACTCGGAAAGGTTTCAAATTGTTAACATACTGTATATTTGTAGTCTTTCGAACCTTCATTTTGTAGTTAGTTTAGTTAATATACGAGTACGATTCTACTTAGCTCCCGTAAATTTATTTGCGTTATATCTACTTATAAAAAAGACTAATAAAATAAAAATGGCTACATTTTATTTAAATAATCATAGAACATCGTGCGTTTGATCGCTTGCATTTAAATGGGTTTACGTGAAAGGCATCAAGCGAACTGTGCTTACTCGATTTTAATGTGGTGTGAAATTGAGTGAAGTGTTCCGATGTTGTGTGGTGCGGAGTGCGGAGTGCGGAGTGTACCCACTGGCCACTGTACAGCTCGTATCATTTCGTTGATGTATCAACATCTATGACAATATACTAGAAATATTCTCTACTCAATGTAAAACTTTCAATCATGTGACACTAACCATCCAATGTCACTTCCAGTAAGCTTAGAATATCCGAGATAAAATGCCTGTCATTCCAGCGGAGGCGAACAAAAGGTCACATTAAGCATTTACAGAGTTTATTTAAGCTCTCACGGGCATGATTCACGCGACCGTCTACGTGCCGGCTGCGGGCTGCGGCTGCTGGCTGGTGGGACAGCACACGGCCATTTTGATTCATCATCATCTAACATGTTTAATTGTGTCCTCCAGTTTCCCTATTTAAATGTACTTTCTACAACCCCTAATGGTTCAGACACGACAAAGATAAATTTATATGATAATAATTATTAATACAAATGCTTTTACTCCATTCGCTAGAGAACTTGTAAGGCACGGATAGGTACGTTGTGTTACGATTAGCGACTAAAGTTTGCCGTTATTCATAATCATATTGATGTAGGTAATTATAAAATGAAGGCTCGTTGCCCGTTGCTTGTGTCCTGTCACCTGTTGAGCCTATTCTCAACCCCTATAGAGTAGACTGTAGGGTATTGAATGTAGGCGCTAGGCAGTAGGCAGTAGGCACTAGGCCCACAGTCCACAGGCGGCACTCGGCAGTCGGCGCGGCAGTGCGCGGTCGAGGTCGGGAGCGCGCGGGATCAGGTCGAGCAAATAAAAAAAGTCCCATCGAGCTCGGAGCGAGCTGCGCGACACGCTGCACGCTGCACAAGCACTACATTCGCTCACATATCGTATATATCTTCATTTTGTATTCGTCGATAGCATCCTCTAATCATTCGGCGTTTTTTTAGGCTATTTCAGATAAATCTACCTATCCCAATATCCCTATATTACATAAAAGTTATAATAACGTCGAGGACACAAAATAAATTGACTAAATGTACTTATTCGTACAATATTATATCTACCTTATCACAGTTATATCAGTAAACATAACAGTACGATATATAGTTTAGTCATACTTTAACCAAATCACTTCATACCAGAACTTCGATCTACTCGCGTCATTCGCCAAGCATTCGCGTATGTATGTACTAAGTAGGTACATACTTACATAGAATACACACACACATTCAGTAGATACTGTAAATTCTTAGGACTTAATACTTTGTCTGAACATTTATTACGAAACATTAAGCCAGACTGATGGGCAATGATAACTGTGAAAGTATTTGCAGAATACCTAAGTATCAGGCAAAAGGTCACAATTCTGAATCGTATAAGGCACCTACCGTACGCATGTCTTATGGCACTGATTAATATAATAATATGAGCTACGTTTACTTACGATGTATACGCTACGTTGATTCCCTATAAAATAAACAGTGTCATAGTATTTTTGAGTGATCGGGACGAATGAGAACAATCGCGCGATGACGAACACTCGCCATCCGACACTGCGGCTCGGCCCGTATCTTATCAGATAGTGCAGCTTATCAGGGCATCAATATAATACTTATTAAACATTTTACATTCCTTTAGCATACTTCTTAATTATATAACAATTACAACTTAATTATTTCATTAGGTGTCAATTATTAAAAAAAAAAAACAAAAAGTCCATTATTTATAAAATGAGAATGAGATTGTTTAACTCAGATACATAAAGATAAGCGATATTTCCGTTATTGACTTATAACTTTTGTATATAATAATATATTGTAGGACGTATCCCACAAACCGGCAGGCTGCAACACCATAATATGTGATATGTCCATGTATCGTATAAACTCGTAGGCATGCAAATATTATAAATGGCGGTAAAGGACGGTCGCACCTCGTAGAGATCCGCCGAGCCGCCCGCGCCGAAGCAGGCTGCGGCCGTTCAAGGCCGACCGCGCGACTTAAAATAACCAGATACACGTATCTAAAAAATAGTGCAAATAAACTTGTGCTTAACCACGATCGGCGAAAGTAAACGTTTCTCTCCGTTCATTTGTTTCGCGATTAAAGGGTCACAAAGTGTCTTTGGCTTAACACATCAAGTAAAAAGTCAATGTTACGCGTCTTATTCATTATCCATTATTATATTATATCGAATGTGGTTGGTGTCATTTAAATTTTCATTTTTCATATTATAAATCTTTATTGTATAAAAAGGTCTTACGCTTTTTGTTAATAGTGCCATCTAGTGTGTGAATTGTGAAATACATTGTACTATTTTTGGGTAGAAATAATGTAGTACGAAACAGTGCCGTAAGATGTCGCTTCCATCGCCCCTTCGCCAACGGAAGTTAACTTGGATTGTGGAAATCGGTGATGTGCCGCCCTATAGAAACGGCCCATACGAAATACACCTCAACTTTAGTAAAAGTAAGTACCTCAAAACTTAAACTCTGTTCTAAAATACAATAAATAAGATTCTTCCTTAGTATAATAAGAACATGAACAAATATAGAAAACTAGCTGTTGCCAGCGACTTTGTCCACGTGGACTTTCATATAAACTTTGACCCCCCCTTATAACCATTTTTTTTTCAGTTAAAAAGTTTTACTATGTTTTATCTACGGCTCATTAAGTTATAAACCAAACTCTCTGAGACATGACAAACACACAGACACACACCGCCGTCCGCCACTCCCAAGTTAAAAACTTTGTTAAAACTTTTTTAACGCATTTAACTCGGTTCTAACTTTTTAGACACACTTCAAACGCTTTCACTATTTTTTAACGGCCCATTTACGGCTCTCGCAACCTTTTGGGAGTTTATTTAAAAAAAAGTAGCCCATGTCCTTCCCCAGGCTTAAGACTATCTTTGTACCAAACTTCACTCTAATCGGTTCAGTAGTTTTAGCGTAATAGAAAGACAGACAGACAGACAGTCAAACAGACCGAGTTTTTTTCGCAATTATAATATTTGTATGGATAAAGCAAAAAAATATTTAAAAACAGTTACTTGCGACGATCTTTTCTAAATATTGTGGTAGCTATAGATAAATGATTTAACTTGTTTTTACCGTAAAAATATTTGTTAAATATAAAAAATAAGTTAAAAAACAAACCAAGTTAAAATTTAAACATAGAAACATATTCCGAAAATTTGCACTTATTGAATCAATACAAATTACCGATAGTATTGCATAGCGTGCTTACCAGTATGTACCTATATTGAACAATATGAAAAGTTAAAAATTATAATGTTATCTGTGGCAGCGTTTATAGTGCAGATTGCAGGCACTAGGCAGCAGGGCACAGGCTATTAATACGATACTAGCGCCACTGACGGCTGACGGCTGCGGCGGGGGCGCGCACGAGTCTGTGTCATCTAGAATCTTGATTCTTGTTTCGAGTTTATGTACTTACTACTAGACATGTGTCGTTCGTTCAGTCGCAAAGAACTGAATCAATACTGACCTGTTGATAAAATGAACCAGTTCTATCGACCCGTTCAATCAATTGGTTCAAAATTCAAACAATCCTAGCCTAGAGTACCTAAAATTGATTGAGATCTGTCATCGATTACAAGATTTATAGCTCTCGAAACACTGTTTAATTCACTTTCAATTATTGAATAACATTGTATACTAGCTGTTG
>DWAJ01006117.1:0-10754 GCA_018238005.1 Eurema mandarina | reverse complement strand
GTTTTAGAGGTCAAACTAAGTAATTAAGATTTTTTTTGCGGTAGTTTGGGTGGTATGTACGATGCGTATACATTTGTTAATATGCTACCAGAAATAATATAGTGTTTTCATTTGCGATAACATTAGTTTGTCTGCTCTAGTTTTAAAATACATATCTAGATTTATGAATCTACGCCAATTTTCAAGAGACTTCAAAAAAGGAGGAGGTTCTCAATTCGACCCGTATGTTTTTTTCCTATGTTTGTTTATACGCGATAACTCCGCCAAGTATGAACCGATTTGAACAAATCTTTTTTCGGCGTATAGGTTAAGGGTGGTCCCATTTAAAATAATAAAAAATAACCCCCAAGGGTGGAAAATTGGGGATGAACTTTTTTATACGCAATGTCTCCGCCGATTATGAATCAATTTGAACGAAGCCGGTTTTATTTTTTTTTAAGTTAATTATATGTACATGAACTTCTCTAAGCTCCTATAACATACTATTTTTATCTAAACTATACTTTTAATAAGAACGTAATAGTAAATCGTTTCATTCATTCATAAAGATATATTAAGATTTGTACCGAGTTAAATATATAAATAATAATCATTAAGCA
This sequence comes from Eurema mandarina, assembly GCA_018238005.1. NCBI lineage: Eukaryota > Metazoa > Arthropoda > Insecta > Lepidoptera > Pieridae > Eurema > Eurema mandarina. The sequence continues at coordinate 10,155 of DWAJ01006117.1, read as the reverse complement.
AATAATATTGTGATAAGCTTTTTCACATTCTACGTTTATTTCTTCCGCGAAGGCTTCAAGGGGATTCAGATTTCCCAGTTTATATTTATAAATTATAATATTAAACTGTGCTCGGAATAAAATTGATTGTGACTCACCGTATAAAATATTATTTCTCATGTTTACGTGAGACTTCTAGGAGGGCTTTTGCGTTTAAAAATTGTTTAAATGGCTGGCTAATTAACAAGAAAGTGTTACCGTAAGGACATCATAGTAACATTTTTTTTGTCATAAACAAAAAATGCTCAAGGTATATTAATAGTATTAACTATGTTACTATTCTTATACATTAAAACGTATGTTTTTTTCCCTATTTATGTGTTTCTAATGACCAGCCCCGGCTTCGTACGCGTATATTATTTATCCATGTATTTCTTTCTCTTGAATCACTCTATCTGATAGAATCGCATGAAAGTCGGTTGCGTAGTTTTAAAGATTTGAGCATACCTAACGACGGGCAGAAGAAAGCTACTAGGTTTTATACTATGCAATGATATGACGTGTATTGTAAATCGATATAAACTAAAACATACATCATATAAATATTTATTTAGTCAGGTTACCGTTACTGATAGAATTTCCTCAACTTACCAGCTTGTTGGCACCAAGTTCACGTTATCAAGGTTGGCAGGAAAATTTCTAAGAGGTCGATAGCTCCATACATGTGCATGATTGGTAATTGATTGCTGTAGAAACTCGTATATGGTGAGATATGTGTGGCGCGCCCAATAATTAGGAGTTACACTGATTTAGATGGTTGATGAAGTGTGATTATTTTAATGCGTATTAATAAGTTTTATTTAATGTAATAATTATAATGAAAATCTTAAGAATTCCTGTCTTTATATTTAAATGTACAGGAGAAAACAGTACAAAGATGTTTTTTAGTAACTAATCGTGCCCTGCAGTTTTATGGGAGTAGTTTCAGTTCTTGAAGCAAGACTAATGCCGGAATACTGAATCGCAACTTAAATTTAAGAACAACTTAAACCGGTCCGATTTGACAGGTCGCCATACAATTCTGTCAAAATTACGAGTCCTAAGGCGCGCTTAAATTTAATTTGCGTATCAGTATTTAGCCGTAAGGGGTCTAATCTACCCAAGCAACAAACGTTTATACTTCCCCATTAATATTAATAAGTAGTAGTGTTTACATCGGTAATTGTTTATGTTTATCGTTCTAAATTACTCTGAAAAAGGTCTTATTTTACTACATAGGATGTTCTCGTTTATTGATTATTGGTAACATTATTATTTTGTCACGTTTTAAATAACAATAATTTATGACACTTAATTACACTAAATACCATATTTTAAAGCAGATTTCAATTTCATGTTAAACCTCGAAGTTGAAGGGACATAATTTACGTCACACGAAATTATAGACGAAAGATTTCAGCGTGTTCATTTTAAATTAATTTATATCGCGTTCACCGACGGCGCATTTAGTATGATATCACTTTGACAAGTCATATTTAACGTGTATGCAATTACCTCAGATCGTCATTTAACATGATACTTGTAATTGAAAATTAATGTTACTCGTCTATTGAGACCTAACGTCTGTTTCTTATTATGTGTTATTAAAGTGAAAGCTACAATATATGTTATGATTAACCTATATTAAGTGGATATGACTTTTTGTACTCACAGAGGCAATGATAGTAAGAGATAATGATGATGTTGTTTTAAATTGTATATATGAGGTTTTTGTCTGCCTGTTTATATAAGAGCTACGTACTCCTTAGAATAGAGTAATTAATTAAGTATTTACTATGCATCGTTTTTAATACGTAACTAATTCGTATTTTAGATTTTACAATAGGTAAATGAAATGATTACTATAGAGTATGAAACAATACGACATTTAGCTGTCTTTATGTAAACTATGCTTAGAACTTTAAAAGGCTTTTTATGTAGAATAAATGAATAAACGAACTGCAATAGCCCTAACCATATTGTTTAGTAAATGAGAGACTTCGCAGGCCTACTACGAAACAAGTCTAATTTTATTAGTTCCTAAAATAAGGCATAGTTTCGGAACTATTGTGACTTAACTAAAATGTACGTGTTTGTGTGCAGACAAATGTTATTATACATGCGAGTGAAGCTATGAGTGGGTCACTAGTATAATAATAAAAGTGAAAACATTGATCCGATAAAGAAAACAAATCACCTATTTAATGCCAAACACGATTGCTAAGTCTGAGAAATAGATCAAGTGTCGACAGAGAAACTGGGTTATTCAGTTGTTTAGAAAGTGAGCCGATTGCAGGATATAGAATTGCTAATATCCAACTGGCCTTAGATTTAATGAAAATGAAATCACCTGCCGCCGGCCAGCGGCTGCCCCGCACAGTGACGGAGACATGCATTAATAATTGTGCACTATATCTATGTATATTTTTTGAAATGAAGAGTTTGTTCTTATTTAACTATTACAAGCTGGCTAATCTTCCCGTTGGTTAGACCTTGTTTAAAAGTTGATCGGTCTTCTAATAACAATAATAATAAGTTAAGAAGACTGAAGGTAGATTTGAAGTCGTGTAGTGCATCAAGTGATAACCCTTAGCTTGACACAATTTTTAGCAATGAAAAGCCGACTACCGATCGGATTTGAAAACAATTCATTGTCTATGATTTTTATATTCGTAACGATATGTATTTGCTTAGCTTTAAGCTACTTTGTTACTTCTACGTGGTTTTATAAGCGGGGTGTGAATAGGTTTATATTGTTTGTTATAATAAGTTCCTGTCGGTTATAAATTAAAAAGGATTATAAAATGTTTTAATAATCGCATGTTAAACATATTATTTGGCAAGAATTCAGTCGTTTGCATACTTGTGAAGTAACAAAATCATACTACTTATCGTTTTTGCGACTACTGGAAAAAATATTAGCACTAAGAATGCAGAATTATGTTAGGAACGTGCGATAGATGAAGGTGCGCCCTGCGCATGAACGTAAATGTTGTAAATAAATAGCTCGATTACAAAAGTGTCGCATAGCTTAGCATCGGAAGTTGCACGCCGCTATGTGGAGCAGTCACGATCTGGTCAATGTCAACGGTCATGAGGTGGATCACTGTGTCTAGTGAATGTTAAGACTCTTAATAATATGGTAGAAGTTGAATGGGTTTAGGGTATGTGCGAAAGAAATGGGTACGGTATATAGCTATAGTAATCCATACTAATATTATTAATGCGAAAGTAACTCTGTCTGTCTGTCTGTCTTTCCATCACGCTAAAACTACTGAACCGATTATAACGAAATTTGGTATACAGATAGTCTAACGCCTGGGGAAGGACATAGGCTACTTTTTAACTGGAAAAAAGGGTTATAAGAGGGGAGAGGGGGGCAAGTTTATATGAAAGTCCACGAGGACGGAGTCGCGGACAGTAATATATAATATATAGCATTTATCTTTAATTTAATATCTCGTGACATAATTTCCACAATTTAAGATCTTTGGAATTATATTTGTATAGCGGTAAGGCATGGTAACTTTTACCTAATTTGGCATTTAAATAGGGTAACATATCAAACTCTGTATGCGGTATAGCAAGTAGCATATTACGGTGGTTGTTAATGTTAATTATTGAAATAGGCAAAATTAATTAACTTTATTATTATATCTAATTACCTAAGGTCAAGTAAGTCTCGTTCTGTGTACAAGTTTGTATCTTTCTAAAACATATCGCCCCATCGATCGAATGACGCGAGTCAAATTATTTTTACATTGCTTTCATTTCACCTTTTGTGTGAAGTTCAATAACGTAGCATTGTGCTGTCAGTTCAATAGTATACAATTATACGGTGCTTGTCAAATTGACGAGGCCAAAATTAGAGTATAAGAAATGGTATTTGAATTACTATAGATCCCAGCTTGTAATAGAACTTTGCCGTATTAGGAGTGACAAAGGTTGGTAATGATAATACATCTTCGTATGAACGAATTTGGTTGTAGTGTTTATTATATGTAAGATGCTATATGCTATGATATATTTGCTAGAATTTTTAATTGATGCATGTAGGATAATATTAAAAACATTTTATTTGTCTCTCTTCTGTTAACGCAAGGAATATTTTAAAATATGTTCTGTTCTTATTAAAATAATTTGTATCGTCGGTCTAATATTGCCAGATAAGAAATTAATAGGAATACAGTACATTCATAAAGAAACAGTTACTTCCCGTGAACCGTTCATATTTAAAAGTTTCGAAATAGCCACGCTTGTTAAGATGATTATAGTGAAACGTTTAGGTAGTTTCACATAGATATCCTTAAGGCTACGTGGTTTATTTTTATCGAGTTTCGAGTGCTTGGGCACGTCTATAATTCTCATAATCTTGTTTAATTTGATGACAATTTACTGTAATCTTAGTAACGACTTTCTAGAGAACATGCTAATTTCGCCGTCATTCTTCTCGTATCTCTAGAGCGACATGAAATGTACTAAACATTTCATGTCGCTCTAGAGACGAAATACATAGTCTTAACTACTTAATAGTGCGATTTCTGTAAATAGCTAAAGCACTAGTTCTAAAATCGTTGTTGCTGTGGTCATGTCTATTACCTGTAGGTAAGTTGTTAGTTTAATAATTTGTTTTGAAACTAATTACAATAATAAATCATTAGACGTAAGAATACAGCTAGGACTGTTAAAAAGTTATTTAATGCAAAACCAGTGATATGCAATTGCCGAAATAGAAACGATATAAATCTGGGTGTCTAGAAGTACTAAAATGTGCTGTCCTTTTTTATATATTTACGTAAACTAAATATAATAATAGTAATATTATATTGTTTAGCTTGTATGTTATGATATGCTTACAATTTTTCAAAACATTTTTACATCTGATATTTATGTAAAATGCCGTTTTTAACTTATAATTTAAACAAAAGCGTCTCAATAAACATTCCCTATATTCAGCGATCTAACAACTACTATAATAGCCAAGTATTGAGTATAATTGTATAGCTAGGTACAAGTACCGACACAAGTTTACCGGCATGGCTATGATTTCATTAGTTTACGAAACGCAGGGAATTAGAGCAGCAATCCGTGCGACGTGTCCTAGACGCACACCAGACAATGACGTTACGTAATTAGAATCTGCTTTTGTTGACAAAATTGTGGGCTATGATAATGGTATGTTGTAGGTATGAACTAGTGTCATCGGATAGTAATTCTGTTTAAAAGCTTCATATTGGTTGGTTGATTGAGTTACTAATAATGGAGAGAGAAAGAGAGAGAGATACATACATACATACATACATACATACATACATACATACATACTTACTCGTAGTTCATTGATCCGGTATGTTATTGAAAAAAAATCTTTGTACTTCTTAAGTATTCAAGTCTTATTGTATTTCCCGAAAAAGGCAAGGCCGTGAAGGCTTGATTTATAAAAAAAAAACAAATGCACAATTGTTAACAAATTATTATTTTCCCATGACAAGCTATAAAATTGATAATTATTGTGTCCATCTTTTGTGGCCAGTAATAAAAATATGAAACTGTATGACGTCTTTATTAATTCGATAAGGAATTTTTCTTTGTATAAATTGCCATAAAGATGCGATTCATTCATAAATTCGCCTCCCATTGGTAATGTCACATATATTCCGTGTATAAAATCAGATAACGATAAATCACTCTTGTTTAAAGGTTCCTTTAAATACGATGTACGCAAAAGCTTTAAAATATACTGCGACATAATTTTTGAAAGTAATGAATGAAATTCACATTTGCAAAGCATAGTCAGGTAAGAACAGCCCTCATAGAGAAGATAATGGCTATACCAAATCTAATAATTGCTTCGTTACATTCTACTCCATGCCGTATAACAAATTCGAGGCAAATAATAAAATAATAAATAATAATAAATATTTTCAGGGCATTTATACACAGCGCCATCTAGTTCCAAGCTAAGCCGAAGCTTGTGTTATGGCAACTAGATAACGGAATAAAATACATATACATACTTTTTTTTTGTAAATACATACATACAATACATAGATAGATATGAAATCCACAAATCCATAAATAGATATGAAAAAAATCAACAACCATCAATAGGTAATTCAACTCCAGAGTTGTCGAGCTCTGCGAGTGTTTATGGGCGACGATGACCACTTACCATCAGGTGGCTCGCCTGCTCGTTTGTCACCTATAATGTTAAAAAAAAGTTTTCATAGAGATAAAGTGAATATTTAGGTAAGAAAACTTTTGTGACGTCACATGTTAAAATTTAAAGTACTAAAACGCAAAGTTTGGATGTGAATTAAAAATTTTAAAAATTTAATTTATTTTTATATACATACATAAATTTAAAGTAACGAAGTGTTACAACAAAAATAAATAACTAAATCAATAAAATGAGTGGAAAGGAAAGCTATATGAATATGGTAAGGCTGTCCTCAATATGTCCTGAATCGATCACGTGTGGAATGTAGCGGATTCGTGTGTGGTCGTCACGACCGCCGAGCTTTTTACACCGCCTAATTGCCTATTGTCCATTTGAAACCTGTCCAATATACTATTTTTAGAATTTGAATTTTTTTAACTAGATATACCTTGTCTCTCAATTAACGTTATCCCAACAAAGTTTAACGTTAAACTCTGCTATAAAACTTTTGTGTACCTATTAAATATTTATTTCATTTCTGTCGCTATAAAAGCAAAACATTTATTACAAACAGTTATTATAAAATATTTTCTACAATAAGATTACAGCTACTACTAGAGCCTGCTAGTGCCTACTCGGTATTTAAGCACAATAAACCTGATATTAAAGCGGAATTTATAACAACGGTATCGAAGCTAAAATTGTTGACCGAAATGTATCGTATATTTCCAATGGTTTAAGTAATAATAAACATGACTAAAGCAATTTATCTCGCAGGGCGGTGTACTTTAAGTGGGTGCCCTTAATACTCGAGCAAAAGCTTGCGAAACTATTTAACCGGCTTGCCAACGATAATGGTCTATGATATGAGCCGGGTGACAGAATTCGACTGAACTCGCCTTTGTGTGTAGTATTACGAGTTACGACACAGGTGCTTTCAAAAATAACTTGTTTCGTACGTTACTTATACTGAAACAGCTATGTGTCGCAGCTTTGTTACTTATTGTCTTTTAAAATATATATTAGGCCATAAGACATATTTAAAATAAGTCAAGGAAAAATTAGGGATATATTTTCTTTGTAAAAACTTTTGCTAACGGATTATAGCCTACAGAAAGTTTGTTTGAAGGTTTAATTATAAGAGTCTTTAGGGATGTAGCGCAGGTTATTTTGGAAATCTACCGACGAAAATCCCTTAGAGTTACGTCTCACCGCACCGTGTAAGGGTCTCGAACTCTGTAGGACTCTTTCAAGAGGTATTATGCTGCTAATTAAGTTATAATACGTGTGACTATAGCAAAAATAAGTATTAATATCATTTCGTAAATATCAAGTTTGTATGTCATTTGCACTTGGCCTTATGTACCGCTAGATAGAGCACGCTCCAATTGTCAGTGGGCGGATGTGACGGCACGAATGGTAAAAAGGAAATGCCCTAATTATTGCCTATCGATCAGATCGCATTGTGGCCAAATTGCTTCTATGGGCAAATTGATTAATTATTGTCGATCGTCTAGTTGCTTGGTTTCAAACTAGGATTAGAACTACATGATTATAAGAACATGAATATAGTAATATTTTATAATATTGTAATATATGACAATATTTTATGTTCGAGTGAAGCCGCCTTCCATAAGTTAGTCTAATTTTAAGTTTTAGTTAAGAATGGTTTTGTTACTATTTCAAAAACACAATAACATACTATATCACTTAGATTATTTCTTATACCATGCTTGTTCGTCTTACATAAATAGTTATATAACATATTATATATAGGGAAAAGCTTATCTCAAAATAATCTCAGCACCGAGTCTTCCTCGCACGATTTTAATATCCGTTTATCGTATAAAAAGATAATAGTAACTATAATTGTTTATCCGTGCCGTAATCGATTCCGTTTAGTAATTCATCTTGATGCGGATCTCACCACGTCACCGGCTAATGAGATTCTGATTATGCATCACAATGATCTAGAAATAATCTCATATTATTTAAAGATTATTAACTATTATTGCTATTTTTGTATATGAATATTCATAAATTTGTACGGGAATGCGGATAAGAATTCCCTACGTCGATGTTAATTTACTTATTCATAGATACTAATTATTATTTATAATTAGATTTGCTCTTATGAGAAATCGAAGGAAAAAAGTCAGTTTTAAATATGTATGTATGTACGTACGTCAATGATTTACGGAATACATGTTTTGTGTCCTTATTATAAGAATATATACAAATATTTTTACAATTAATTTGATAAGAAAGGAAGGAAAGCCATGTTTTGCAACACACGTGTTATGTAGTACTTAAAACGCTGAGCAATTAACCTTTGGATTATCTTTAAAGCGATTGAATGATCATTTATATTATTTTTTTATTGTTTTTTTTTCTTCTTCAGAGAACCTAGCGCCGTCAGAGCTAAAGAAATTGAGAAACAAGCAGAGGAAAGCGAAACGCAAGGCGGAGCAAGAAAGCGCGCTGGCCGCTCAAGTGCAAGTTAGTGAACTAGTTTCGTCTTTAATTAAACTATAAATTATATAAGGTTTAATTAATGTTACCTACATATGTTTGGTTGATTGACTATCATATGGGCCGTATTTTAGAAAGTATTGAACAAAGTAGGTACAATAAGAGGCCATAATCAAGCAGTAACGTTTTTTAAAATAAGTAAGGTAGTAAGATGAGTAATCAAATACTCTAGAGTCTAGATGAAGGAATGTAATTAAACAAAAAAGAATCCCTGTTCTAAAGAAGGTATATTGTAGTTAATTTAAGGAATGGGAAAAGAAATGAGTTGCGAGCATATAATACTTATTTATTCTTCGTTACAAATACAATAAAACATAAACATTAGTGATTTCTACCAGGCAACTAGGCAATACATATAAAGATATGGCTAAGAAAGGTAAATATTAAACGGTATCGATAACGATTTCAGGTAAAACGCGAACAGCATCACAAGGCGCGAAGAGAGCAAGAGCAGGGTGACCCCGAAGCACCGCAGCTCGATGAACTCGTGCCAGATAAGCTGGCCAGGGTAAGGATCTGTTGTACTCTCTCTTATTTTAATACCAGCGACTTTAGTCCGCGACTTTGTCCGCGTGGAATTTCATATAAACTTTAACCTACCCCAGTTTTTTCCACTTAAAAAAGTTGTCTAGTATGTCTTTTCTCGGGCTCTAGACCATCTGTGTACCAAATTTTATTATCTCAATCGGTTCTGTAGTTTTGGTGTGAAAGCGTAACAGACCCACAGAGTTACTTTTGCATTTGTAATATTAGTAGGGATAAAACTTATAGATATTATATCTCCTACTCAACTACGTTCAGTACCCGTCATACAGCGGCACGAGGTTTAGAGGTCTGGGGTCTTAGTTGGTTGGAGTCCGATATCACCTACAGTATTACCCCGGAGACGTAAGAAGATGAAAAGTTTAGCATATCAAATATAATTTTTAGACGACTATAATTTATAACTAAATTGTATTCGGGCCATTTATAAAGATTTCGTTGTAATATATCTTGTTTTATCGTGATTTATTTAAGCTATAATATGTAAATATGAAATGTTCGTATTGATAATAATTCTCCTAGCGCCATCTATAAAACAGTTCTAACAACGTTATACTAGTTTTCGTAGCTATGTAATAGATGGCGCTTTAACGTGTTCCAAAGATTTATGTAACTGTTAAATTAAGAAGAATGTAAAAATGCATTTTAAATCATCAAGACAAAAGGAAACCTGAGATAAAATAATCAATTATTTTACTTAAGATCGGTATTTTGTACTGTTAAAACTGCGTTCTATACAGACGGTACCTAATTGCTTTGTTATACATAACATGAATAAGGCCAGTAAAAAAAAAGCATGCGCCTGCTCCTTGGCTCTCTCCTGACCTCAAGACTTTAATTAATAAAAAAAATCGAGCCAAATCTAAGTACAAAACAGCTAAGACGGATTTAGCTCGTGAAAA
>DWAJ01006116.1:0-10755 GCA_018238005.1 Eurema mandarina | reverse complement strand
CATAAAGGCTGACATTACTCTTACCAACAGGAGTGCGTCCAGCTCGTCTTCTCACTTCATCGTATTAAAAAAGGAGGGTTTTTGCCTTTAAAGCCACTCTTGTGTCTCTCGCTCTAAACATAAAGAAAGTAAACGAATCGAAAAAGCTTAGAATTAAAAATAAAACAGAAATTAAGCAAGGCGTATTAATCACAATTGTGTAAAGAAAAATCTGGACTGAATAGTGCATAGCCATTGAATCTCACGGCTAAATTACACGCGAACTAAAGCATTCAAATTAAAAATAGCTTCTTTGGCGCTTAAATAACAACCTAGATAGACTTTTAGTTTGATTCTAAACAACGAATTGCTTTGAACACGCGATTTCAACACGACGGTGGAGACTTTTAAGGTTATGTTTGATTAAAATGACAAGGTAATGGCATTTAAATTGTCATTAACTTGTTCATAAACGGAATTTAGTTTTTGAAGGTTGTCATACTTTTTAATAAGTGAACTTTTTTTTTTTTGACGATCGGCAGTCCGGTTAAATTTGGGAAGAAAATTATGTAGTAATTTTGAAAAAAAAGTGACGAATAAATCGCTTTCAAATTGTCATTAAGTCGTTTATAAATGGAGTTAAGTTTTTTAAAGTTGTCATGCTGTTGAATTAGTGGGCGTGTTCTTCTTTTTTGACGTAAGGAAATCCGGTTGAGTTTGGCACGAAAAGTATGTAGTAATTAAAAAAATAGGAAAGTAATATTTCGTTTTTTACACTCATGAAATACCTATGTATTTTGCATGAATGAGTCATACACACACAAAAATCACTACTTCTACTTCGTATAGATACTTTGAAATACTGGCCAGCCTCTAAAATAATAGACTTAAAAATAATTCTAACAGTTCAAAAATGGAATAGAAAACCGTTAACCCGTTCACAATGACATTGCAACTCAATTACTTGTATCGAATGAAATCAAAATATATCAATGCAATGTAGCCGGCGGACCGTCCCGACTATTAACTCCGGTGTTAATTGAAATATCCACATACATCTACTCTTCTATTATGCTGCCCTAGTATTTTCAGAAACCTTTCAGGGTTTTTTGAATGGATATACGGATGGTGTGTTTGTATTTTATTCAAATAAACTTTGACATTGATTTATTTTCGTGTTTTGCACCAAATTCCAAGTGTTCGTATGTATTTTGTTCGTATGTATATGTAATATTGTTTATTACCTAACAAAATTATCTCTCCAAAGCATCGAACGTAGTATACTTCAAAATATGACTGATATTGTTTATCTTTTAATATAAATTGCAATTTTGATTAAGATTGAACTTATTCTTCTTATTAAATATGATTCATAAACTAACACACAATGATTTCATACCAAAAAATTATATTTTGAAACCAAATTTCTAGAAACATCGACATTTTAATACCGAAACATAACGCAGGCATTTGATTAAGCATAAGGTCAAATGAAAAGGCGTAAGACAATAGAACTGTTATGAAACTAACTCCTTTAATATACCCTAATATACCCAGCAATAAATACGCCGAGATTACAATCTGTGTTTTGAAAGGACAGAGGTTTCATATGTGGTTATTTGAGGGAACTCATTATGGTTAAAGATGAAATATTTTGAGGTTATTTTTTACAAAGAGTTGTAAAGAGTTCACTATAGCTGTTTGTTAATATCGATATCGTTACATGTGTAAATATTAAAAAAAATAGTAAATTTAATAAGTTTGGGGGACGATTTTCTAGGAAATTATAGAATATACCTATGTACCATAGTACCAAATACGTATCATATTTAATACTAGAAAGAGATAAAAAAAGATTTAAATCGATACACCGATGGAAAAAAGCAAAAGCTACGAATAAAGTTGGAATAATTATTTTTTGACCTTAACTTGCATTTAGAAAGTGGTTCCATATCGGTGAAAGACAGTCCCACCATAAATCATACGTTATTTCAATGCTCACATATCCGTCATAAGAATCACATATGCATTTATAAAAGAAATTACTTTATTCTAAATCCTAATTTATAGTGACGTCATTTTGAAGTATAGAATTTGAAATAGCGTGTTTTCGCAGCGCGCTTCAGTCCAGCTTACGTGATTGAAACCCACGTCTACGTTAGATTTGTTGAAAGTGCCTGTTACAATCGAAAGAGATTTTATCACTGAATTCTGAATGCACCATTAGCGAATTGGATTTACCTGACAGTTTTAATGACTGTTTCGCCGCGCTGCGGTTTTTAAATTAACAGTATTTAACTTCGGTTGATTTAATATTGTGATTACGTGAAATAAATTCGCAAATAAACAGCTATGAAGAGCTATGGAACGTTTCTTTTAAACAACGAATGTTTCATTTTTTTGACAACATAGATTAAAGATTATTTTTTTAATTTTTAGTCTGTTCTAATTATATCCTCAGTTTTAATTTCAGATAAGGAATAGAATAGGACTTTTAAAATTAAAAGCCTTAAAATTATACTTTTTTATGAATGTTGTTATCTTTATATTGTTATGTATATTAATTTTTATTTGTTTTAAAGGCAACTAACAGAGTTTTTTGATGGGTCTCTAGAGAAACAGCTTTCCGAATCGCGGTTTAGCAATACTGTTGTGTTACTATACGTAGGCTACTTTGATAAATTTACTTAAAGTTTAATTTGAGTTTTCGTTTGCTTTAATATATTTAAAACATGATCATGTTATTATCACATGAATTCCCATCATTATTATTATGTACTTATTTGTTAATAGGGCCCAAAAGATGCAAGTCACGTAACTAAAGCTGGGCGATGCGCCGCGCGCGCGTGCTGTCACGTGCACCGCGCGTAACATGCGCTCGCTAAACGTGACAGCGTGTGCGGCGCTGCTTGAAGACGTGCGCTGGGACGAGCCGACCAGCGTCGCGAGCCTCGCCGTGCTGGCGCTCATTGACGTGCTCGTTATCACAGGTACGTGACGTCACATGGCACACAGCGCGTAAAGGCTAGCCATGCAACATACGTAACATGCGCTCGCTAAACGTGACAGCGTGTGCGGTGCTGCTTGAAGACCAACGTCGTGAGACTCGCCGTGCTGGCGCTCATTGACGTGCTCGTTATCACAGGTATGTGACACGTGCAGTGACATGCAACACGGCACTTGGCGCGTAACGCTAACGTTAAAGCCAACGTCAACGTTAATACATCTCGGCACGCGACACAAGTAACATGGAATCCCTAACGTTAATATTATGAACGTCAATGTGAACGTCAACGTGAACACATCTTGGCACGTGACGCAAACATGGATGTTCTAACGTTAATGTAAACGTCAACGTTATTGTGAATACATCGCTCTGTACACAACACACAGCGTATGTCATTTAATTATTTATTTCTCCTCTTTACATCTAACTTTACAGGCCTTAACCTAATGCGAAAGTACAGCTATCAACATATGAATGTTTCATATAAACGTTAACGTTGATCTAAACGTAAACGTAGACGTCAACGTTTACGTGAACTTGAAAATACACACACAGACGCATTTGTGATAACTAAACACCGTAATAAATTAAATAACTTTAGAAAAGTGCTACATATAAGAGATTACACATCCCAACCGTCACTGTACAAAATTTTTATTCACTATTTTAAAAGACAAAAATAAAAGAAATACAAAGTCAATTTACACGTAAAATTTTAACAAAAACAAACCAAATGATAATAAGTACCATGCAGCTATTAATTATGATTCTGAAACACTGCTCAAATACAATTGCACAGCAAATAACCTCTTGAAATGACCGTAATGATAGAAACGCCAATTGCTACCTGGGAAAGAGAGCCTCGAAAGTCGAGATACTTCAAACGTATTCATTTATTCCAAAGTGGGGGAACCATTAGCAAATTACATTAGATTGTTCGCTCCGTATAGAAACACTTTGATAAATGTAGGAAGAAATTTTTGTAAGGTAAATAGGTTTCGGAGTTAAATGGCGTCTGATCTTATTTTGTATTTTATATGTGATAATGTTATAAATGCGATCTTTTTGTGTGTGTGCTTATGAACGGAAGAGGATCGCCTCTTAGTAAAAGAACTGAGCTCATAGATATATATTTAAGAATTTGCAGCATAAAAGAAAGAGAGACGAACAAGGGAATGTTAGCATTAAAGGAGACAGAGGAGTAGGAAGAAAAAGGGAGACATCTATCACTCTGACGATACATAATATTTGTTTTAAAAAAATTACTGGATGTAGGTTATCCCGTGGGGGGATTCTAAAGAGAAGATCTAGTATAAGTGGTTGATATTGATCTATTAACAATTATCCACCGATAATTGTTAATATGTAAGCGTAAAGAGAAAAGGAATCTCCATGAGTATTATCCAAACAGTTTTTTGTAGTTCAAATATACTCTTAAAACCAAGAAATAGCCTTTTAAATTTCATAACAAAACAGCGTAATTTGTTGCTCAAAATATTTAACTTCACAATTTTCAATCAGTCAAGTTTTCTACCAATTGCTTGTAAAGCAAGCAATAAATACAGGAGAAAGTATAAGATACCGTCGCATTAGTTACTGACAGAATACTTCTCTAATATTAATAAGATAAATCATTGTTACGGGTAATAAATTAAGTAGGATGGATGTCGGTCCGTCGATACTTCAATGAGCCGCGAACAGACGCGTATATCAAGTTACAGGGAGAGCTAAACTATCAAAGGTCAAAGTGCTTCTTGCTTTAGCGTTAAAGCGTCAGTCTTTTTTTAACGTTACGTTCTGAGCTATATTTAGATGATGCTATCTTTTTAAGGTTTGTAAGAAGGGAACTCACTCTAGAGTTAAGCTCCGTGAATGTCTAGTCGAAGTTAAATTCATCGTTAGTCAACTAGGCTACATATAGTGACACCTTTGAATCTTCTTAGTATTAAAAATATGTAACGCCATTCAGGAAAACGGATTCTAGTATACATAGATAAAGTATATTTATACAAAAATACTCTAGGAAAACCACGTATTTTGCTTCACTTTAATAATAAGTTGCTTGAACTGCCACCCGGAGACAAAGATAAGGAACTTAAAAATAAGAAGGACTAAGAACTTTATAAATAATTTGAAGACATTTCATTCTTAATTTAAAATTCTAACTGAAGTTTAAAATTAAAGAAGAAAAATCTACATAATTTTCTCCAACAACAACCCTAATTACCCTTTACAAAATAAACTCTCCTCATTAGCCTTTCAAGAAAAAATTTAAAGCAGAACTCGGAGTCTTAACTTTCAATCTGTAACTAATACTATTACATCAAAAGCGGTCCATAAATCATCATTCACTTTGGCAAAGTCTACCAAAATTTTGCGACTTCTTGAGGCAACAAAGTTTCGCGTGTATTTATGGCAGATTTTCTTTGAAAACTTTCTTGCTTGCGGTTTAGTTATGCTAAGTTGAAACGGTTCAGACTTTTGTAATATAATGCTTTGGATATTAATATTTGCACGAACGCACTGCGGGAGTTTGAGGGGGAAGAAGTTTTCAAATATATGTATTGACGCCCACAGGCTGGCGTTGGAGGAAAGTAAGCTTTTCGTTTTGTATTTTTTCTTTGATCCATACTAGATCTGTTTCACCACCATGTTTCTGTTGTTTAGATTCAAATATTTAATAGTAATAATAAATATTTTCAGGACATTTATACACAGCGCCATCTAGTTACAAGCTAAGCCGAAGCTTGTGTTATGGCAACTAGATAACGGAATAGATTATATATACATACTTTTATTTTGTAAATACATATATACAATACATAGCAACACCCAGTCTCCAGAAAAATACAAATGTAAATTACAATTATATTTTTCCGGTGTGGGGATCGAAACCACGACCCTTCGCGCAGAAAGCAGTTGTGCTACCACTGCGCCAAGCAGTCGTCGTATATTTGTGAGTAAGTACTTTATTTCTATAGTGGGTTTTAGTAGGTATGGCACCATTACCGCCTCCTTCGCCGAGGAGGATACGGTATCCGTAAATGGATTTCCCATTGTCAAAATAAAGGTAATATATAGTAATAATATAATATAAAGAGCTGTAACTTTACATGATAGGAAAGTACTATTCTTTACTAGTTCTACGTATACTAGTATAGTTTTGTATCATAAATTATAATATACAAAGGTGGAAATTAAAAATGAATCGCCAGCCAAAAATACGTTAGCTTTTGAAATGTGTATTCTAACACATAATATATTTAGTTAATTTCGAACGGAATTTCTAAGTTCATCGGCTTTTGTTACCTCTTAAACAATTAACATTCCAGCTACTCAATTTGTTTGAACGTTATTATATTTTATATAATCAATTTATCCACTTCGGAGGGAAAGCTTGTTTCTTAACATCGTAATTTAACGTCTTAATCATTTTAAATAGGTTAGAAATTTAACTTAAAATTTCTGGAATGTTTCCTTCCAGTATTAAAATTATAATTAGTATCGTACTTAGAATAATTTATGAAAATAATTAATGTTAAGAAATTAGATTTTTCCATCGTCCGGCTCGAAGGACTAAAAATGTGTAACAGAAAATTTCGTATAACTTAATAAATATTTTCTAGTATATTTTGGTCGACATAACCAAAAAGATTACTAATATGACTACTTCCATCATCTGAAACTTCAAAGCAACTGACAATTCTCAGTTCGGCTTGGATGTATGTATCCATTGATCAATCGCGGCTCTTTTCGGCAATATACCGAATCAGTGACAACAAAATCCCGTCCAAATATAGACAGAATAAACAGAAAAAGGTTTCAAAGGTATGAAATTACAATTTTCCACTTCGCACACCGCATTACGTATTTATAAAATCCTTGTTTTTGATCCTGACGTTTCTTGTGGATATTATTGTTGGAATGGGATCGCTTTCATCTATGTTTATGTATGGTAATACAAGCTGAGAACCGCGGTTTGATTATTGAAGACTAGACAACTAGTCTAGACGATTCACCCCGGCTTCGCTTGCATATATTAAGCATGCTATATAAATATTTTTTTCATCACTCTATCTATTAAAGAACCGCGTGACAATCGGTAACGTAGTTTTCAGATTTAAACACACAAATGGATATGTAGACAGAAACAAATTCACCTAGGAGGTATCACCATACTAAAACCAAAAGGCAACCCAATTTTTATTCGCGGATCTAATAAGTATGTATTGCAATACCATTAACGCAAATTATAATTTATCAATAACTAAACAATATAGTTGGATCTATATCTCTTAAAATATATATTTTATTCCCGTATTGTGCAACACGTGGTAATAATTCACATGGCAATACATCATACGAAATACCGAACGGTTTACCAAAAGCCATTTCGAGGTAAATTATAAATTATTACTGACGCTTTTATTAGGTCTGCGTTTCCCAACTTCAGCTAAAAGAAAGGGTAATGTTTTAGCAGTGTATATATGTTGGTGTGATCAATTGTGTCGCCTGACCCTATTTTGACGAAATTAAGTTCTTGCATTATGAAATTTAGAGCTTGAAAATAATATGATTTTTAGGGTTCCGTACCCAAATAGCAAAAAACAGAACCCTAATGGATTTGTCATGTATGTTACAGTCACTTTTGATCGTATTATGTATTGTTTGTTGAATTTTATTGGGTCTATTTGAATAATATTCGCATGGTCCTGTTTCATACCTAAATAGCGAATGAATAAAGTATCATAAAACGTTTAAACCCACAGCACAGCGCCAGTATGCAATACAATTAAGAAAATTGGCAATTATGTTCCTGATGATAATACTAATATGTGCCGCCACGCATTTAATTGCATTGCGTTATACGGAGATTAGAAAGCCGAGTCTGAGTATACTCGACCCGATTATCTAAATACTAATAATTATTTATTTCTTTACCCCTGTTTTAACACGAAGGAATCTTTTAAACAAATAAATTAACTTTAATGGTATAAGGGTCACTTAAAGTGATTTCTTACAGGCAACCCGAAAGTAAAATAATTAAAATAAAAAAAGGAAGAATATTATAACCTAGCAAAACCTTTTTACGCCTTACCCCAGAATTTCTAAACGTTTTTCTGCCTTACATAATTCACACGTAACTGGTAAATAAATACACAGCTCACACAAATAGGAGAAAAGAAAAAACAGTGTTACTCTGGAAAAGGCTCACTCAGCGTGTATTGGAACTGTGAACAGCCCTAATTATGAATTTCAGTGGCTCCTTAAAATGTTGACGGTGAATAACCACATAACAATAAATAGATGAAGTTTTTTTTTAAACCCGGCAACAAATTAGCAAGGGTTTTTAATACTGGACACTCACAACGAGGTGAAAGCCCATAGCATAAAAAAACAATACCTCAGTCTTTCGTCTAAATAAACAAAGATGGTTAGACAACCATAAACAAGAAGACTCTTGTTGACGTTAAATGAAAAACAAGGTATAAGTTACATTTTTTTGAAAACAAGCTTTACAAACAAACAAACAGACCCCGGAAAGCAGTACTCGTCAAGACGAATCAAACGAGACATCCCCATCAGACACGATGGGGTTGTGTAATTTAATTGCTGAGTTCCTATGGCCACCTTCAGGCTCCATCATCAGATCAGCTCCACGTCATAATAACTTTGCATTGTCATACGATTTACGCATGCATGCAAAATTTCAACTCAATCGGTAGCCGAGAAGTGGGTTAAATTTTATTTGCAAGATTTGATTACAAACAAACAGACCCCGGACAGGTGAAACTAAATAAAAGCTTGTAATAATAAAATATTGCAGTTTTTGACGCGTCCGAAACGCCAGTCTACAACGACCCTTAATTAAAACTCCTTCATTCTTATTTAAGATAAAAAATGTAAACCCCATGTGCATATTTAAAACTAAACGAAATATTTTGATTACTGCGCTTTGTTTTCTGTTCTTTTGTTGACGTAAATTTAATTTTAGCTTATAAAATATTTTAAAATACTACTGCTTTTTCAGGAGCTTCAGATTCCGTAATAATAGCGGGATAATTAGCATTATAATAATTCAGAGCCTAATACAATTGCATGTCAAATTTCGGCCAAATCATTCTGTAGTTTTTGCATTAAAGAGACAAACACACTCCATATGTTATAGCTACCCGACCCGGCTTCGCTCGCATATATTAAGCATGTATTATACACATAAACCTTCCAATTCAATGACACTATCTATTAAAAAAGACTGTATGATAACCAATTGCGTAGGATTAAAGATTGAAGGTCTCTGCCCACTACACAGTATCATACTATGACCGTGCTATGAACGTGTCAGGCAAAAAAATATTCTCTGGATTAAAAAGTATGAGAGCATGCCCAGTAGCCCGTTCTGTTACCGACCAGCACCGTCGCATGCCATGCACGGACCGGCAAGTATTGTCGATACTTACGACTTTGATACGCTCTAGTGGGCATAGAAGACGTGACGATTGCTTGACGTGTCTAATACCTTCATAGCACGATCATGGTATGATACGTTGTAGTGGCTAGACACCTTAAGTCTTTTTAACTTTGTAGTATTTCAACAGGCATGTCGCAAATGTGCTGCCTGCCTTAAGAAAAGAATGAAGAAGAACAATATTAAATTTGTTTTAAATTGAAGTTAGAAAATTAAACCAAAACATGTATAGTAACATACATACATGTATAGGATTATTTAAATGAAAGCTTTTAGAAAATAAGAAAAATTAGTAATAAAGACAATACTAATACTTACTTTAGCCTATTTCTCGTACGGGGATGTTACCATCATAAAAAAAGATTATTAAAGATTGCTATAATTTTTACTAAAACTATTTGGTAGGTACTATAAAAACCTTAGCACCAAAAATCTTAAACACATCAACTAACTAACTCCAAAGGTCATCTAAAGCTGGTCCATTAAATAAAATATATTCGTAGCATAAATCATAAGTCAGTTTTGAGGCGAGACGGGCATCAGCGGAAATTCATTTGTATGTTAATACAAAGGTCGAGCAAGTGCAGGCAAATCGCGCGGCATGCATAGTAATCGTATTACTGCCCGTACTATGGGATTTTCTGGCTTCTTATTCCTATATCTACTACTGTAGTATAAAACAGTCGCTTTCTCTGTCCCTATATCCCTATGTATACTTAAATCGTTTAAACAACGTAAGCGATTCTCATGTTTTTTTAATAGATAGTTTATATGTATAATTGGCTATGCCAGCGACTTCGCCCGCGAAGAAAAGTGACTTAGGGCAGCATTTTCGAAAATGTCCAACCCGTGCCAACAAACGTTCAGCAAGTTCAACGTGATTCTTTAAATTGCCATAACTTTTTTATTTATCAACCGATTGACATGAATTAAACACTAAATTTTAAGTGAAGCTTACCACAATATATCATTGAAAACCCCATCTAGATAGGATGAGCCGTTTTTGAGATTAGGGTGCACAAACAAACAGACAAACAGACAAAAATTCCAAAAATCATTGTTTTGGGTTATGTTGCGTTAATACAGGTCTCCAATAATATTTTTTCTCATATATCTTCCATGTACAGACAGCGACTCGTTATGAAATGAAATGAAATGAAATGAAATGAAAATAAAATGAAATGAAATGAAAATAATTTATTCACTTAAATCACCTTGTGATATTTATGAACGTCAAAACTAAAAATATAGATCAATACAGACATGTCGTTGCAGCCACACAATCTGCTTTGTCCAAAGC
>DWAJ01006115.1:0-10755 GCA_018238005.1 Eurema mandarina | reverse complement strand
GGGGTGGGGGGGGTGGGGGGGGGGGGGGGGGGGAGTAGGGGGTGCTAGCTAGATTGAAAGAAAACACGTCGGTAACGTCTATTGAAAACTTTTAATTGCACCGTCAAGTGAATTCTGATCACCTGCCTCCTGCTACTACAATGAGAGCGGTGCTCTTTAGTCTTTACTGTTGACATTATGTAAACGTAAAAAAACATCTAGATTACTTTTGAGTTAGAAACGCAGACACCATTTATGTTTTAAGAAAACTTTTATAATTCGCTTTACTCCTTATGTGATATACCTATATTTTGATTCTCTCTCAGTAACTTTATACGTGAAGTAGATATATTGTTAGTTAAGTTTAATCTCTTGTTACGTTGCTCGCGGCGCGTGTGTGCGTGTGTGTGCGTGTGTGCGAGTGAGCGCGTGTGTGTGCGTGTGGGTGATAGTGCCAGCTTACGACGCGTTTTTATAAAACATTCAGCAGCAAGTACTTAAGTAATTAGTGTCGCTGGTCGCGCGACCCGTCCTGCATAATGCATCGCTATCACTGAGCCCAAGGCCGCTGCAGCCTCCTCGTGTCTCTCTTGTAGGACACCCAATGTATGTTAGATACATTCAATTATATTAAGACTTATTATCGCTTTAATTGCTTTTATTTATTTGGTGTTGAGTCGATAGGAATGGCTGGTTTCCGATAAAAAAAAAAAAGTATATCTGGTACAGCTTTCCTGAGTACTTTACTCCCAATACAGGAGGTCTGGCGATGTATTAGCACATCAAAGGAGCTCTGGGTGTATGTGTGTGTGCTCAGCGACGGCGGCAGATTTCCCCGCGGACGTCGTCCGCTACCGGCCCGGCGGGCCGGGACACATTACACATTCCCGGAGCGAGCATGCGACACGACCGCGGGCGCGACCCGACCGCCACACGACCGCCACACGACCTGCACTCGCATCATGTATTGAATCCAATAGCTTTTACGGACTGAACTACTTGCAAGATTGGATTGGAACGAGCGCGCGACGTACTCTCCGCTGACGTCCGCGGTCCACTGCAACTGTTACAAAAGTTTTGTTGCATTATTACATACACTGATTACTGAAATGCGGAACGGAGCGAACAACAATCGAGTTGAGAAGAATAACAGCAAACTCCGGCTCTCATATTATGTAAGTAACCATTTATATATAAGTTATATAAAGAAATTTGTAAACCTAGTTACGAGATAATAATTCAATCTGTAATAATTGAAAATAGCTCCCAGCCATTTTTAACTGATGAATACAGATAAGGGGTGGGGGTGGGGGATTGTTCGGCAGTGCAGCGAAAGCGCGACAATTATTTATGCATTTTCATATTTATTAATTTGGAAACATCTGATATGCGCGAGTCATGAATATTTGGCGCGGGTAATTACGAGCCGCTCGCTGGAGGTTGACTTCGCTGGAAATACAAATCGAATGTGATGCCTATTGCCTCCCGGCGCTGCTCGGGCATTGACGAGAAGTCATATTGACTGTTGTAAATGTTACTACTCGTAGAGAGCAGGCGTCGACGCGGACCGACTACGGAGAATCACATTTTACCTATTCGCATTGAGCACACTCAATCCGCACATAATCTAAATTCTAACGATACTACTGATGAAGGTACCCTTCATAACATCAATGTGAAATGGAGGTTATATAAAGGAGAATAAAGTAGGATACATTAATAACAATACTGACCATTTATTAATGATCGGTCCCTTAATCTATTTAAATAAATAAAATATATCTTCTTATAACTTAGAATGCTATTAAATTGAAGTCTGATCTCGCTAGATCATACTGTATACTCTCAAGCGCGATCCCAATATTCAGAAGTATAAAATAAGTAACTTACAACTTTGGAACTTACGGAGACTTTACTGCATTGTAAAAATCTGAATGTTTCAGAGTTACCGTATTCAGAGTCATCTCCTGATAAGTAACTGGTTGTCAAAAGTTTTCTCTAGACTCGGTTATCTGAAGATTGGTTCTATAGGTCAGTGGCAAAAAGGACGACATTTGTACATTTATACCAAAACTAGCTGTTGCTCGCGACTCCGTCCGCGCGGACTTTCATATAAACTTTGACCCCCCTTCCCCCCTTATAACCCTTTTTTCCAGTTAAAAAGTAGCATATGTTTTATCTTGAATCTTTGAATTCGACATGTTTATTTGATTTTTTTTTAAGTCAAAGTCCAACTGGCTTCAAATTGTTTATATATTTTGACACACGGTGCTGGTCGCTCTGGTATTTTTTTTCGATAGTTTTCCATAACATAACGTAAGGTTCAGGACCCACATATTTTTCAGGATTTCGCATTTTTGGGGCACAAGGCATAAAATCTCTCTGAACCAAAGGGAGGATCCTCGACCAGTCGAACCACTGGCCATTGGCCGGCCGTTAGCCCCCGATGGTTCGATGTCGAGAAGTTATATTATACAGTCTCAAGCAAATATCGTTAGCGCGATTTAGAACTCGGCGCATTAGTAGCGGTCGCTACAAGTCCCTCGAGGTCACTTGCCGTGTGATGACCCCACACCAGCCCGGAGCCTGCAGTTAGAATGTTCAGTATAATTGCGTGTGTTGCGCGGATCGTAATGAGCTCGGCACCCAATCGGCGCGGAGTAACAACGACCGCGCGCTCGCGGGCCGGCGCCGATAGCCGCCACTAGTCACTTACATTTGCATATCGACCTATTTGTATCTATTCATTATTAACTTTGCCCAAATATTGCTTAATGATCAACAGCGATATCAATAATTATAATTGACAAAATTATTAGCACGGTTACAGACCCGCGTGTAACGCCGCCCAATTTTTGATATGAGTTTCGCGACAAGTTATTTCGCGCGATGTATTTACAACTGTTATTTTGTATCGTTACTATCCCATGCCTCAGTGTATCTTAAGGAGCAGTGTAATTAATATTTGGGATGCCGTTAGTTATTCAGTTTATATAAATGTAAAAAGACTGTCAGTCGATTGCGATTGAAGTTTAAAACATCGGCCTAAGTGTTGTAGTCCCTATGCGACACGTTACACTCCCGACCCACGTGTGTGTAGGAAGGTGGCAAGGAGCCGGGCAGGTCGCTGGGCTGGTGTGGGCGATGTGATGTCGGTGATCAATCTCCGGGGCAGCTCCGGAATATCAATGTTATTCATAGCCGGCCTTTATTGAGACGCACGCGGTCGGGGCGGCGCGTCATATAACACGTCACGCCGCGAGTAATGACCGGGAAGGAGCCTATAGAAATCGGCAATAACAGCCCGCGCTCTCGTCACGCTCTTAGATGGAAAACACCGATTTGCCGCTCCCCTCCCCCCCCCCCCCCCCCCCCCCCCCCCCCCCCCCCCCCCCCCCCCCCCCCGCACCTACGCACTACTTCACTCTAACGCCTAAAACCTTTTGTTCTAAAAGCCGCTCTTAAGTGTCGTAAAAAATTATGATCACGCGTGGATTTCAAGGGACGTAATCTTGCCTTATACGAGCCGTAGATTGAACCAATGTAATATTATTAAACATGCTTATTTTAATTGTACATATACTAGCGATTAATAACAATAACACCATCTAGATAACGCATAGCTTAAAAATCCATGTTGCATTTTTGGGAATATAAATCTAACAATACTTGTTATATTTGTATTAGAAATACAATACAATAAGCCGTAAACAAGTCTCACTGTCAAAACCACTAATTGCACACTAACAATAAATTGTAAGGCCTCGAGGAACTAAATTGATTTGAGTCGCGACTCACGAGTGTGGCCACACCGTGTGGTCGCCGGTAAACAAAAGCCTCGCATCGAACCCCACAATATCTAAAGAGAGAATCTTAAAGGGGCTCCGCCACTCGAGTTTTATCTTACACTTATTCTAACATCCAATTGTGATCCTCTCAATATTTTCGATAGCTCATTGTGCTAGTGTAACGTATACCCTAAGGCGTAGGGTGTAAGGTTGAGTTAGCGTTGAGTATGGGCAGAACGCAGCGGTCTGACGGTCGGCCGCAGCGCCCGTTGCATCTGTAACGGGCTCCGATGGGACCGGCCCGCCCCGGGCCCGCCCCGGGCCTTCGTTACTTTATTAGATAAAGTTAGTAAAATTGCACTTTAATCCATTTACTTCCAGCTAAAACAAGTCTATGAAGTCTATGTAGAGTAATACAATCCTTTCCTCAAATACCCTTCAGCATGATCGAAATAGAGGTCAAAATTATATTCATAACCTCTAACGAGCTGTCATAGTGTGAGTGTAACAAAATTTATTTGATAAAAATTTCAATATATTGGTGAGAGCCATCATTCATCTCCGCTATGAAAGGATGCGGAGTATGAAGTACGAGCGTGTATGGGGCGTGCGGGGGTGCGCGGGGGTGCGCGGGGTGCGCGGGGGTGCGCGGGGTGCGCGGGGTGCGCTGCCTGAACCGAGCCGACCTCGTTATGGGGCAGCTTCAGCTTTTATTTTCATTCAGCCGAGACAGCCTGAATCTGCGCATCCGACCATAGCGGTGATTATCACAGATTTGATAGCGAACCAGACTTTGGCTGATTCGAAGCTTTCGCCGTCTGTACTTTATAAACTGGACAACCTTACACATTAAACGATAACTTAAAACATAGGTACTAACATTATATAGATAGAGGGAACACTGTTATTGCTTTGACTACGCTGCGAAACTACTGGACAAGTTTGACTGAATTTTGGATTGAAGATTGGATGTAGATATAGTTTAGAGCTTGGGGAAGTGCATAGACTGCTTTTTATAAAAATAAATAAAAAAACATTTAAACATTTTTTTCTTTCACCCCCGCAGGTGATGTATTTATATCATATGCAGTACAGTATAGCATAGTATAATATGAAGTAGCATAGCATTTAGTGTACGATTAATATAGAGCATTATCTCGGGTGTCGGCCAACTATGCCACACCACCACCATGTATCAGAAATAAATAAGTAATAAGCGTGACAACACTTGTTTCAAAAACCTCCAACATTTCAATAGATAAAAATAGAGCATAAAAATATATATGCTTAACGCGGGTGAAACTGACAGGACGGAACGGGACAGAATTAGTACATATTACACAGAAGAAAGATTAGTATGTTCTTAACAACCTCTTCTTTAATCTTTTATAAACATTACACTGAAGCACTTTGTTACGGGATCGCGAGCGACGTTGCCGAGTGCAGCTCGTAATGTAACAATGTTCGTGCGGCACTGAGATATTCTTTTGCGATAGACAGGGCAACCGAACGTTGCTTATCTCGCATGTCGTGACCGTCAGCTGATCTGAGCACAGAGTGCGGGAGGCCTGACCCTCGTCTCGCAAGGACATGGCTACATTGTATTCTCGTCACTTGCTTCAACTTATGCGTCAGCCCGTATATTACGTTGAGTACCTTATATTAAATAAAAAGGATAATTATTATATACTTTAAATCTGGTGAAAAGTATAGAAAAAGAAGCAATCAAAGACTACTTATAATTGCGGCAGTTACGAATGACCGTGTCTGAAATGATCACGAGAAATGTAAAGTTATATTAGATGCGTCTCGGCAGTTAATCACAAGTTCCGTATCTCTTTACAATGCTAATAGGCGGCCGCGGCGTAGCTCGGTGTAGCTTGGTGTAGCTCGGTGTAGCTTGGTGTAGCTCGGTGTAGCTCGGTGGAGATGACGGCTCCGTCCAGGCTTAATAATATTTATTTATTTAAATTTATTAGAGCTCGGCTCCGTTTAGTTATTTAATTTGCCGCCGCTGAAATAAATGTCAGAGAAAATCTTACTAAGCCCATTCGTTACGGCCACCTCGCTGCACGCTTAAATGCAAGAGAACTATAAATGTGAATATTACAATACGTATAATATGTAAATAGCTCCTTATTACCATAAATGTGCATTAAAATAAATGTTTCTCGTTATTTATTTCGAAACTGTAACAAATTATTGTTGTATGCAACAATTGATACCTAATTCGCGGCTGATAGAGCCATGCCGTGAAGCCGAGTTGGGCCGAGTTGGTGACATTAACCACGAAGGGAACATAAAGAAACGCTTAATGGAATAATAAAGCGCTTGAAGTGATAGCTAGTGCTATAATTAAATACACATTTGTAGCTCCCCCCCTCCTATCCTATCTAGGCCGGCCTCCAGCTTCGGCTGCGGAACTGCGAGTATTAATGAAGCGATGGAGCGGCGAGTGTGGCGGAGGTGGCTGCAACCTGTAGTCTGCTCCTCTGTCACTTGTGACGCCCCCCGCACCCCCGCACCCCCGCACCGCCCCGGCGCCCCGCTTGTCGGACAAACTGCCACTCCGGACATAGCTGCTAAATTATCTCCGTCCAGCCAACTTTGTCAAAGGCATCGGAGAATATAAGATTCATATTTAGGCGACGAGCCACGAGCGGCTTTAATTTGCAACGAATTATTTATGATATTATACTTTCCCAGCCCTAATTTACGTTCACTTACTAGAGTCAGCTTTTGTCGTCAATGTTGCTAAGCCTGACATTTTATAGCGGTTTACCAATCGAGTATTCCTTCACCGAAATAGGTTTAGCCTTGTTAAAGTAGATATTGTAAAAATATGCGTTACATGTACACTCGAAAGTAGACCAGGTTTATTACTGGAATAAGTAAGTTTTGATTTACGAAACGCTGAGAGCAATTCTGTCGAGTGATGGAGGGCCTTAACGAAGTGTAGCAAGTTTAATATTTCAGGCGTCCTTAAGAGGGAATAAATTATGTGCCGGAGGTTGCAGGAGGCTGCAGGAGGCCGCTCAATTTCGCTGCACTTTATTTAAAGTTTGACCCCGCGTCTATCTGCCGCCGCCCACCTCAATTGCTTAGCGTGCCCAACTTGCAAAACTTGTATTTTGAACCAGCCTGTTCCTCTTAGCTTAATTTATAATGGACCAAAACAACAAATGATTCCGATACCTATTTCCTGTCTTTTACAAGGTATAACTGTTATCGTCGTTATAATTGAACGCACGTAGAAATGTTATTGATTAATAAATGTAATTATTGGTTGTGGCGTTCACAGAAGCGCTCGTCAAGAGCTGCAAGCACACATACACACACACACACACACACGCACACACACACACGCCACCGCAGAGGACAATAGATACAATTAGCTAAGAGTGGTCGGCACTCGGCACTCGTCGCGCGGTCAGGCGGTCAGGCGGTCAGGCGGTCGGGCGGTCGGGCGGAGGACGATAATGCCGTCGAGGGCCTCCTACAACCAGATAGCTCTAACCATCACTCGCATCAGCTCTCGCACTAATGTTGTTGACATCCGATCACTCGTCGTGTTGGTCTCTATAGTCTATACATATTATATGAATGTCGCGGTCGTGGTACAACAATCCAAAACGATCACCATTTAGTTTAAAAGGAACAATGCTTTAAATATAACGAGGAGAATACATATAATTACAATAACTTTTAAGTAACTATTAAACAAAAGTAAATATACTAAATTTAAATTTAAATTAAAATGAAAATTGAAACTGAAATATTTTTTTTTTTTTTTTATAATATGAAGAGGGGAGACGAGACATATTTCCCCCTATGTTCCAATAATTTTATAGAAACAAATTGTCTCTTATTATATTTTCTCAAACTAGGTTGTAACTTATCAAACATCATAACTCATCTCACGACTCGTCATACAATATCAATATTTTATTTATAATTTCTAACAAACACACCCTGAAGGCGTAGTTAAAGGCAAACGTTATTTAAATATAAATTGAAATAAAATAAATATAGTTAAAGATTCCTCGAAAGCTGAGCGGCACGCACACACACACAGCTAGTTATTATGTTTGTTCAACATTAATGTGTCTTCTGCGATATGCTCTCTCGTCTTTGTTTAAACTAATAATAAGTCAGTTGAAATTATAATAACAAACAGTACAATTTTCTGTTTAAACTTAGACTTATTTCTATGTTATGAAAGCCTGTGGCACGTGGCGATGTGGCATTCAACTTAGTTTCAATTACTTTGTTATAACATTATGTAAAAAGTAATGTCTTTGTGTGTGTAAGTACGAGTATGTACGTAAACTTGAATGCCTTGAGACCTAAACTGATAAAAGATTTAAAGGGTGAGAAATAATCGAATCATTGCCGGGAAAACCATAAAAACAGCACTTTTCTATTTCCCATATAAACGTTTAAGAAACAATTATAGATCTAATTACTGCTTCTAATTACTGGGAACGTTAAACAGTTCCCGGCAAAGTTAAATGAGGTGGGGACTTCTGGCCGGCTGCACTCGCTGTATACGTACACATACTCGTATACTACTGTAAAGCTTCATTTATTGTGTATATAAGTCGAGCCATACCGATAGGCTGAACTGGCCCGCAGAAAGCCGGCGCAGCGTCAAGAGCCTGTAGCACCCATGCCACACGCACACACATACCTACATAGGCTACATAGGCATATACATCTCCGGGTGTGACCAGTGAAGTCTGAGACTCGAAATGTGAGCTTCTTTTTAACAATTATTTCTCTAGATATTTTATGATTTAAGAAATGTATCAAAAACACATGTTATAAGCGTGTATTTGAAAAGCAGTTGTGTATGTAGCATCCGAGGCGTGACACGTTTAAGACGAGTAATCACTTAACGAATGAGTGGCGTCGAGCGAGGCGCCATTGTGTTGGCGCCTTTTGTTTGGAGCCCGAGGCCCTGAGCGCTCGCGTGTGTCGACTGGCTACTGGTGACTGTCCTTACAACATACTATCACACTGCTTAAGTTCAAATGTTATAGCCATTTAGACACGTGCTTCAAGAAGAGAGCATACATCTTTCTAAAAGGCCGTCAACCTAGCCCAAAGCTGTCCGGTGTCGATGGGCGGCGTTGACCACTTTCCATCAGGTGGCTGGTCTGCTCGTTTGATCCCTATGTTACGTATATAAAACGTGACTTATTTTTCTCTGGATTTTTAACAATTTGCAAATCTCGAAACTGTCTGTATGTATTGTATGCAATTAATTTGATTAATTATTTTCCTCAAGATACATAGAATTCATATTCAAACAATATAATTTCAACAGCTTATAGCTGGGGTAAAACGTCAGTCAATCAGACAACGTTCATGCGTCCGTGCGTTCATGCGCAAGCTGGGGAAAATGCAGAAATGCAAATTCAACTCAACCTTAAACTTAAGAGCTTATAATATGTTATTCGACGAATTTGTTATAAATTATAGTTTTTGTTTTGACATAAAAACCGAATAGGTTTTTTATTACTTAAATAAATTTTTGTTTATAAAAATTTAACATACATGACATTTTCTTTTATATAGGTAATACTAGCTGACCCGTGCCCACTTCGATAGGCTTAATGGTAATAATCCTTTCTGATTTTCTGGTTTTTATAGCCTATGACTGAAAGAATTTTTAAAATCGGTCCAGTCGATCCCGAGATTACAATTTAACAAAGTCACAAACTTTACTTCTTTATAATATTTATAGATAAAAATTGAAGACCGCTGTTATGGGCGGCTGAGATGTGCTACGAGTCGGCACAGACTACCGGGACCGGTCACCGGAGCCGCGCTAACAGATCAACACGTTCATATTGTACTAATATTTGTGAGAGAGCCGACCCCGCTATGTAGACCCATCCATTGCGCCATAAGCCTTACATTCATCTCTCATCATTATAAATATGACAAACATTTTTTATAAAATTTCAGATTGAGCAGGTATTGTTACTTAATTCCCTTTGATTATCGTTAAGTCAGTCTATTGTCAATAATGTCTAATAAACAATTTGTAACTAATGACGAAGACGAAACCACCCCACGAAGACGTAAGACTTTATGATAATTAGAGCAGATGTCAATTGTATAGGTGAGGAGCGGTGTGGATTGCGAGATTAATTACAAGCGTCGCGACGGCCATTGTGGACTCGTTCGCTACTAACAATCATATATTGTGTTACAATTTCCAATTATAATTAAATCTCAACACATCTTCTCTCATTACACGAATTATTTATAAATTAATTAATTAATTCTTGGATTTTCTCAAAATTTTCGGAGCAATAACCTCTCTTTAACCTCCAAATAACTTCAATTACATTTACAATATTAGCAATGAAGGACTCGATGAGTTTCATGAACCACAGATACTCTCAGGTACTCTAATAGCGTGTTTATGTAATCCTCTAAAATAAATGACGATCCAAGACGAAGTTCAATTATTGACGTCAAAGCGCGCTCAGTTTATACTGTTTGTGTTCCGGCGACAGCGCTGCGAGCGACCGGCGACCGGCGACCGGCGACCGGCGACCCGACACTAATTACTGCTACGAGACGAGATACGCCAAGTTACATGCGAGACGTGTAGCGATACGTCGAGATACGCGGCGATACGTAGTGATACGTGGCTTTGTGTTGTTGTTGCGCGAGCTCTGCGCCTGCCGCCTCACCCCCGCCGTTCTAGTTTATAACAATATTATGTTTAAGATATTTCCGCATGTTTTTGCATAAATGTTATTCTTTAGTAATTTGCATATGTTTTCTTTACCAAATATGAACTTTAATATATTTGTTTTACTTGCGAACTTTGTTTCGATAACATTATCCCATCAAAAACAATACTTGTCAAAAAAACCAAGTCTCCCAACTCAATTGTTCTACGGTAAAAAGTTATGAGATCCATGTAATACCAAGTCGTTTATTAATTTATTCAGTCTCTACTTAAGCG
>DWAJ01006114.1:0-10755 GCA_018238005.1 Eurema mandarina | reverse complement strand
TTCTAAAACTGCTTGAATTTTACTTTGTTGGTCGAATTAGATATATTATAGTTTAAACAAACCACTTTTATTACAATTCGTTTATTGATCGGCCATTACACAATCACACACGTGCTAGCTATTTTTTACGCTCTGACATATATTGACAATTAGGTGACATTAGATTTGTTATGCAGTAACAGATTATACTAATATTCTTATTTAATAACAAACACATATAATTTCGCGTATCTGTGTACGTTTACAAATAAATGAAGTTTGAAAATACCGAAATGAGTGTAATTGTGAATAATAAATAAGCTTGGAATATAATTTCAAAATACATTGTACTAATGAATATACAACTGTCCACAAAAAGTGTGGCTCGTTGAGATGACTACGCGCACCTGCGTCCAAACCGGTATTATCAAACTCGATTTCACTCATTTAACCACAATTTCATGTTACAAATTTTCATAAAGAAAAGCTCATTAAATTAGAAATTTTACTGCACACCTTTTGTATAAACAAAACGGGGTTATGAAAATAATTCCAACATACAACTTAATTTGTGAAAGCCTATTCAATCCATTTTTTAATCTATTATCTATTAACCCATTAACTGATAACCGTTAGTTTGCTTAATTACTATTTATACACATATTACGGAGCGACAAAACCCCCAAACTAAAAAAATATTATTTATGCTAGCTTTCTAATGAATGTTTAAAATTTACAGAGACTTAGAACTTTACCGAGTAATAACATTTAATTCTATAAAATGTTGGTACTAAATTTATTAGAGAAACCTCCAGAAACCATGTTCGGTAATTTTGAATCATGTTGTATTATAAAGCCAGCTATGCAAATTTCATTTCTTGTTCAGACGTTTTGTTTTTACAAGCTTTTATTTTAGCTACACAATGGTAATATCAAGGAGTTGTTAAATTAAAAATCTGAAAGAGCCGTTTGACAAGTATAGTTTTAAAAGAATTTTTTGTTACGCACTGTTTATTTAAATAAAAAGGAAAGACGGGGTTCGCATTTATTTCTCTTGAATATTATTCAATCTTGGAATAGGGCAGAAAAAAGATCACTCACTCACTTTGTAAAAGAAAACCATATCAAAATCCATTGCGTAGTACATGGCGCTATTGTAATCTTTCTTAAAAAAAATTCTTATTAATTAAATAGCAGTTAAATTGGCCGGCATCACGAATGGATGCACAAATTAAAAATAAACTACCCTGCGGTACTCATAAAACTTTATCGCTATAATCTGAAACATCTAGTTCCTAAAGAGTGCAGCCGACATATTTGCACGGAAAAAATTGTGTCATCACATTTAACGGATCTAGGTGGGCAGCAGCTTACATACAAGACCTAGATGCATACTTTAGTCTCTAGGAAACATAACAATTATTTACGATTTGATACGCAGAACTCGCAACGAAAATGAAGTGAACAAGTGAATTTTTAACCGACTTCAAAAAAGAAGGAGGTTCTTAACCGACTTCAAAAAAAGGAGGAGGTTTCTTAATTTGACCGTATATATATGCTTTTTTACATAAAAAACATCAAAGTTATGCGCTAACATACATAATATGTTCACGCATAACTTTGATGATGTTTTTAGTGGCAGACTAGAGAAATCGAGGGGACCTTTCGAAAATTGGAGGGGCGACTAGTGCGTTTATAAGTTTTTCATTAAGTATTTTATGAAAACACTACAATGTTTTTTCTCTGGACTAGATCTGATGATGGAGCCGAGAAGCAGTCGAGGGAACTCCTCAACGATCCACAGCAGCTACCTTGTGTTTGATAAAAAAATATAAAATAATTATTCAATAAATTCTAATAACTAAATGAAATTACGTATTACTTGGTGCAAAGCAAATTTATTTAGGTATTGCTTTTTAGTTCACAGTTTGAGGTCGGATGATTTTGTTAAATTATATTATTTTATAAATTTTGTGTACTTCCGTGCGTCGAAGATCTAACCAAAATGTTATTTCCTTTACGTCATCTGCCAGAAGTAATCCAATTCGACGTCAAGCATAAGCTTATGAATTTTGTTGCGTTATATTATAGCATAGCAGTGTCGCGGCAAAACAACGAACACTGAGTTCAACGTTATACGCAATGAGAGAGCAATTAGTTTATTGGAATACGGATTACACTGTATTTTAATGTAGTTATACCTTTATAAACATTTATCTCTTTACCATTGAAAAGTCTAAATTAATAGCTTTTAGCTATGATCAATAAATATTTTTTGTCAGTATTACATATTATGTCTAGGGAATGCAATCTCGTTCTCGCGAGATCTCGTTTTTGCGAGATCTCGGTCAAAAAATAGGGCGAAATCTCGCGAGATTAACGAGATTATTTAATTTTAGACTTAGCTTAGACAAGGCATTTCAATCTGTAAAACTGGCCGTGGAGGTCAAGATAGCTATCGCCGAAAAAAACACTTAGGTTAAATATTTGAAAAACTGGAAGAACTCCATTGGCAGAATAACTAGCCGGCTCCTTGAGAAAGCGCATTGTTGAGCGTCGGAAAAATTTGACAGCATGCTTGTTGTATATTCGAGATAAATAAGTTTGCGAAAGACCAAACATTAAATTGCCTTCGTAAAACGTGAATAAAACTGAAATTAAATCACGTCTAGAGCGTTTGTATTGGCAGCGCAGGCTGACTAACTCACAGACACGGACAATTTTGATCCATCTGTGACCTGTGTCGATCATCAACATCAACTGAAACCGCTTATGATATTGGTGGTTGTGATGATGAACCGCTGTCTTCTTTTCCGAGATACTATAAGTGTATTTAATTGCAAGAAGAACTACAGGAAATCGTTACAGTGACTCGTGATTTTAATCAAAGAAATATTTCTTTTGACGTATTTTGTTTATTATAAATCTGTAATTTCCGATGTTCTGCTGTAATGAATAGAATATACTTAGTTTGTTGTCATTGTTTTTATTATTAATGTACTGTGTTATTATCTTGGTTCGACGAAAATCAATCTCGCGAGATCTCGCTTAAGCCCAATCTCGCGAGATTTGCATTCCCTAATTATGTCCATATTTCTAATTATGAAATAATATTTTCTATCACTGCATACATCAAATGTGACACAAATATGACTAGATTTTACAAATCGACGGTTTTGAATAATTTAACTAATTTCATTATACTATATATAATAATATGTACTTATAGCTGGGTTTGATTATTACATTAGTTTTGGCATTCGTACGTGATCGACAGTAGATAATAATTGTGTTTGACCCGATGCATTTCAAACTTATACGCTTTATATTACGCTTCTAAATAATAGAAATGTATTTGTGTAGAAAATATGTATTGTTACATATAACATTTTAACATTTTAATTGCTTTGAGTGCAAATTTTATCAAGTTTATCTATGCACTAAATCGAAGTATGACAATGCAATTTATCAACAAATTTAATTTATTTAAATTTATCATCAATTTAACATCAACGTATATTTATAACTGTATTTTTCTTTAACTTACTTATCACTCCGATTGTCCTTATGTCAGATTTAGACACAAACCTTCTTGAACAATTTTAAATGAAACACTAAATAAATGAATCAAGTATTATGCTTAGGCACTACCCGAAACAAGGAATATTCAGGTACCTACGTGAGAAGGACCCCATATTTCTACAACTAATATCTAGTTAGCCGAGTAGGTAATTGTGGACTCCTAGCAACCTTGTCATGGACACCTTGGTGGTCCACAGACCTGACGAACAATAAACCTTGCTTTAACAACGTAAACTAGTTAATTCCTTGTATATTCTGAAATTGAAGGTATGAAGGTTGAAGAAGGTTCAATATGAAGGTCCCTCTAAACTTCTAAAGTCTAAACTATTTGTTCCGGTAACCGAAGGGCTGAAAATCTTGACACAAAGAAAAATACAATAAACAATACACACAAAGGATATTATGTTTGTTGTACATCCGGAACTTAATCAAGACATTGTAAATGCGAAAAAATATAAGAATTTATGATAGTGTGGAAGTTTGAACGATTACTTCCTTACTCTTCCATATAAAACAACTGGTTTGGCAAAAGTTTGGTATGTAGATAGGACTCTAAATATAATAAATATACCCTAGATACATCTATACGATTGCCATACGTATTGCCAGTATTGTGATATATATATTTGAAAGTAAAGCTAGCAATATAAAGCTGTAAGTCGGGATGTATAGATAATTATACTATGAAGACTGAAACTCGAATGTCTCCCGACGCCGTATACGCGACATATTTTACAGGCTTTGTGTTTGTTTACTGAGGCATGATAGTCTTTTCATTCCAAAATTACGCAGGTATACCATATTCCTGTTAAAATTTCAGTTTTGGTTTCGTTTATATTAAATGAAGGAATATTTATAAGCGTCATGTTTGTAGTCAATATGTAAATTCTGTAGTGTTTTATTCTTTTCCCCATTTGTGCGTTCTTGCAATTAGCGAATAATGTTCTTCCAAATCTTTTCATCTTTCCAGATGTATTTGCAACCACTGAAAAATAGTTTTTAACTATATTATATAAGTTAACTTTGGTGGTGTCGAAGTCTTCCTTGGCGTGTGTTCGTTGTTCATTTAACTGGCTTTTCACCTCAGCTATGTTTTCACGCATAAATTTCATTGTAGATTTATGAGCATCAGTCAATTTTTTTTAACAATTTTGTTATGTCTTTACAATAGTCTTTATATTCTTTGGTACAGTTAAGACTTTCCTCTGCTGTTGTTTAAGCTTTGGATAAGTTACTTGAGATTCCATCAGAAAATCACTTGAATTTCATTGACGCTTATAGTTTATAGCGCACAGGGATGCTTGAAGTTACTGTTGAGTATGAATGCACCGCTTTGGATACGATAATTATTTTTTTTTGTGCTGAGATGCTTCGTAACGTCGAATGTTTTAATATAGGTGGCGTCACGAATCTTTAGCGCTAAACGAAACCTGCGCAGAAGTCAAAAATAAGGTATCGAGGGGACGGCAAGGCGCGCGGGGCGCGTGATCGTCGGGTGCGCAAGCGTTGATTGGTTCCCCAGTCGTGTTGTCTTTCTCGCACCAATACGTCAATTACGAGCGCGATTCTACCGATGGGCAGCTTTCTCGTCCAGCGCTAAACATTCGTGACGCGACCTATACCTATGTTTATAATAAACGGTACAGTCAAATGAACACTATATTGTGTATCAACTAAATAATTAATTTTCAGTTATTAAATTACATAATTACCTCAATTAAAATGAATTTCGACTTTATATTTGAACTCTATGAATAATAATTAATGATTATAATTAATTAGCAAAATATGATCACTCTAACCTAACTAATATTATAAATTAACTATGTCTCTGTGTCTGTTACACTTTCACGCCAGAACAAGTAGCCGGATTTAAAAGAACACATGTAGGTACATACGACTTTTGGTACACCGTACATACACGTGTAATAGCTTTTAGAAAACGTGATAAAGTAAATGATTGTCGAAGACAAAACGATCAACTTTGTATTTAGCTGTTTGTTCCATTTTTGCCTGTCTGTCTACAGCACTGAACCGATTTTGATGAAATTCTTGAGCTATAGACAGGAGGTAGACTTCCTTTTATCGCAATATAGTGTACAAAAGTTTGATATAGATAATAAGTTTCATTTTTATGAAATGAACAACTTTCAAATATGTATCTAAAGGTAACGGAATTTATTTAGGGAGTAACTGCGAGTTACAGCTAGTTTTTTCATTCATAAGGTTTTAAAAATACATACAATTTTCGACAATAGTAGAAAGTGCGCTAGGAAATAAAAAAATAAAACGTTGCCCGAAGAAATGCACTGACCAAAAAGAGATATTAATTAGGTATGCATTGTATACAATTAACACAGCGCAAAGTAGACGTTTTTGTGTACTTTCAAAGCATATTTTTTCAGGAAAATCACATAATAAAATAACCTGTAAAAGGTAAGTCAAAGACTAATTAAACAAAGAACAACAATGTCCTTTATGAGAACCTTTCCATAACGGTAACTGCAACAAATTCTCGCCGTACAATATGTATTTCGAATTATAAACACTGTTGGACTTATTAATACAAATAGATAAACTAACATTACATTAGGACATTAGCATTAACTAAAAAATTAGAACAAAGTTTATATAATAATTCCGTAAATTTTGGCACACCATAAAAATACTCATGGCATTTTTAACAACTTTCATTGATTGTTATTTGTTAACTTGAGCTCTACCGCGGGTGCGAAATTCTTCTTATTATGGAATATTAAACGACTATTTCAAAATATTTTTTTTTGGTAAAAAAATTAAAATGCAATACTACCTCCCGAAGTATAAAGCATGCACCGATCAACCAATAGAAATCATGATATAGAGGAGTGCGGAGCGGGGACGAAGGTGACTCAGAAAGTAAGTAGGCAACTTATTCCGCTTACCTGTACAAATCAGCGCCAAAGTAAACGGTGAAAGCAACCGGTTGTTCCCCATCTCGTAGTTTTAAATACTTTCTAATATGTCTTTATTAGAATCTAAAAAACTTTTATTGTACCATTTTGAGTAAACAAATACTTTATTCCAACTTAACTGTCACACACTTCACTTAATTTACCGTTCGTTGTTTTCACTTTGAAACTTCGGCTCGACTTTACAAAGGTACTTTAACACACACAGCACACTTATTTATTTTATCGCCACTGATATATATAATGTTTTTGTTTCATTTTATCAATCCAAAAAGTTTGACACGAGCGCGCAGAGTTAACGTGACGCATACGTTACTCTCCAGCAACAGTTGTGCCAAGGCTGAGCGTGAGCGCGGACCGGTTTGAATGCAGTCATTAGTTAAACTTAGGGCTGCCAGATTAATGTATAAAATATTTTACAAAGGTATTATACTTTATTATTTTATATGTTTCGTGCTAGTCTTACTTTTTAGAAGGTATAAGTAGCATTTAAGTAATCAAATAATATATTAGTAGTTGAAGTAAAATGGCGTCTCATGAAAGTTCAAATAAAAGTTCGCCAAAACGGCAAGTTGATTTACAATAATTTATAAATGAGATTGACATTTTACAGTGTCAACTTTGAAATAGAAAACCTTTCTGGAGTACTAAATTAAACTTCGACTTAAAAATAAAGCCTTATGCATTTGTATCGTATTATACATAATGATCACGTATACAATCTACCATCCGATTATACATATTTAATACAATTATACAATCTGGCAACCCTATAAGCCAAACGACGCGACGCTGCGAGTGAACGGCCATACTACAAAAACTGTACAGCGCAGCTCGCGCGTGTTGCGTCACAGCGAGTGCGAGCGAGATGGAATAAAGTGTAACGAAAACGGACGAAAGTTAAGTTTCCAACTTCGTTGTCCTGGGCGATGGAAGAAAAAACACAATAAAAAAGTTCGTTGTCTTGCTTTGTATGTATGAAGTTGCAACGACGGTCTACACATCTTTATTTTTTTTAATTCTAACTTTCCTAAAATATAGGCTATCTAATCAGTATTAATAGTAATCATTGCTGTACATTTATTACGCTCATATAGATTCTTTATTTTCACGTAAGTCTATTTTGCTTCAATTTTCAGCAAAGCATCTCATTGAGTCAAGTTCAAAGTAAATTAAAGAAGAAGAAATAAAGAATTAACTCAAACCCTCAATGCTTGAAGACAAGAGTGAGCCAGAGAAATTGAAAAAAAAAATGGCCGGAGCAAGGTTTAAGAAGTTTCTAATTACCGACTTGCTATTTTATATTATAAGGCGTATTTTTAATTACTTAATTTTAAAGGTCGGCATCACACTCGTGACAACGCAAGTGCTCATGTGCGGCGGTGATCACCTAGCAACACTTACGAACTAAGGGCGCCCGGCGGTTTATCTCGTTTTTCTCATTCCCGTACTAATACCGT
The DNA here is from genome assembly GCA_018238005.1 of Eurema mandarina. Taxonomy (NCBI): domain Eukaryota; kingdom Metazoa; phylum Arthropoda; class Insecta; order Lepidoptera; family Pieridae; genus Eurema; species Eurema mandarina. Next base: position 2,783 of record DWAJ01006114.1, on the reverse strand, counting down.
GATACAAAAGGTATTCTATGTATTATACTAGAGAATGAATTTGTATGAAGATTGCATGCTATCTTTAAACTTTATTCTATTTCAGTCGGAAGGTACATAGTTTTTACGTAACAAACACCCAGACATCCTCACACACATTCCTAGCAATAATAATGGAAGTAATGATTTCAAAGATTTAAATATAATTTTAAAGTATTAAAAAATCTTTTGAATATGTACGTATTAAGTACAATACATATTCTTTTGGTATGTGCCTATTTAATGCTTTTACGATAACTACCTGCTGAGTTGTAATTTAATTATGATCATCCCTTTGACGTACGATCTCGTAATATTAAAACCATAATAGTTATCTTTTGAGGGTCGCTTGTGCAATTACGTTGAGCGGAGGGGTGGTACATTGCTGTAGGCGCATGGTCCCTACGATTTTTGATTGTCTCGCCGTACTGCGTGTCAAATTAGCCAAATTTATGCAACTGCTCTTTCAAGCATTCCCCGCACTAAGTAGAACATCAAACGTCATTACTCAAAAAGGGTGTCAGACTTAGCGATTCGTTACTCTTTATATAATTATTTGAGTAGGTATAAATATAAGACATTTGCTTAATTATAATCTTATTACTATAGTACTAGTAGCATTGTATTGATGTAGCTTTATTTTTAAAAGAAACCATTTACATTTTATTATATGTTTATATTTTATTTTAAGGCAAGCGTTGTTTTAAAATGCTGACGAGTTTTTTTTCTTGATGTATAAATACTTACATGTATCGATGGGCGCCTAAGCCGCTTTAAATACCTAGCTAATGACATTTAAATTAGAATTGATATCCAAGATTTGTGAGCTAATTAGTAATCTATAGATAATTACCAAGCGATATTATAATAATTAAATTATAACACAAGCTTGAACAGTCAATTTAAGTTCTAGTTCGTAGCCAAAAATGACGTCGCTTATGCTAAAATTGAGGGTTTAAATACATATTTAAAAAGTAAGAAACAACAAACTTTGGAGAGAAAATTTCAATAAATTCATAAGTCAAACTGTACAAATAAAACCTATAGCTTCATTCTCATATAATATAAGAATACACATTTCTTATAAATAGAAAATAAATATTATATAGCAAGAAAATAGTCCGAGTTTATTTTGTTTCAAGTCAAGTTTAAAATATCTTAATGCAAGTGGACTTTGCACTTCCATTAACCTTAACAATTTTAAGTTCCCCAAAAATAATTTAAAAAAAAGTCTCAATGATTACGAAAAAAAAATGATCGAGAGTATGTAATATCTCTCATCGTCATGCACTTTCCCTTCATCAAGACTCTAGTACTTTTATGGCCCATCAATAACAAGACAATAGGGTATATAAACAATCGAGCTTTTGCCAAGAGATAATATTTCCCTCCCCCTAATACAACAAAACATATTACTAGCCAGCGGCGGTGCATAAAAAGCAATGAAAGCATTTTCACATGAGCAGTTTTCATTCTGTAACTCCCCTTTGATACCCTAAGGAATTCCAAATAGTATCACTTCTCCGCCAGACCCTAATAATGCCATGGGGAAGAGAACCGCGAAATTGTTTCCCGTGCACCCTCGCTCGAACTGTTTTTTTAGCGAATCGTATATTATTATGTTCCAAAGTGTCCACTAAGCGTTTTCGTCTCATATAACGGGATTTGAATTGAATTTACAATAGAAACAGATCGACAAAATTCTAGTTACACCCACATGAGGCACTATAAGTTGGTTTTTCACGTGCATCAAACATAAACTTTAAAAGGTTTGCAAAAGTCTACACGAGAACACAAATAAGAAATTAAATTCTAGAATAATATAATATACCTACCTACTGAATAACCGTTTTTACATAGTTATAAATAAACTTAGATTTTTATGTCTCGTTGTGATTTTCAAAAATTTATGCAAAGGAATTTAAGAGACTTTGTTGAACATTAAGCCCTTTTTTAATACATGGGTAATAATAATATGTAGGTATGTCATAAATGTTCGACAACTAATTGTCATAAAAGTATATGAAACGTTTGCTTTCTTTCGTTTATCTTACATTGGTCATGTAAGATAAGATCTTATACAAGTAGAATAAGGAAAAATAAACGAAATACATATTTTATAACAGCAAGATTGAATGTCTCTAATAAAATGTGAAATAAAACACAAAATACGACAGTCTAAAATATCCGTGTTCATTTCTTACTCAGCAAGGGTAGCGCGTACACGTATTATATAAAGAAAAATTTGCAAAATATTTCGTTACAGTAATAAATACCAGAAAATTTTTATTCAATTTTCTCAAACACGATTGTCCAAGATTCGTACTAAAGGTAAGCTTTTATTTTTTGCGTTAAGTTTCATTGTTAAACTGACAGGATTCAGCCGCAAAGCCCTGATCTTTTTTTGGAAATTCTTTTTATTCTTTCAAATGATTATGCTATATAATGTTAAAATAAGCGCGATTATTATCTAAATAGATTAATAACAAATTTAATTGATTTCATGGACAGTATAATCCATATTATAATATTTTAAATATAGAACCGTTACTAAAATAGAATAAAATCTTTGCTAAAATATTTATTTACTATTACTTAGGGTAACTATGTATACCCTAAATTTTATCCATATCTATACTAATATATAAAGCTGAAGAGTTTGTTTGTTTGTTTGTTTGAACGCGCTAATCTCAGGATCTACTGGTTCGAATTGAAAAATTCTTTTTTTATTGAATTAACCATTTATCGAGGAAGGCTTTAGGCTA
>DWAJ01006113.1:0-10756 GCA_018238005.1 Eurema mandarina | reverse complement strand
GCTCTAGGGTTGTCAGTGTTGATCACTCATACACTATTTTATATATGTATATAAAAACGGCCCTGTTTTGTAAAACGGCTAGCCGTAATGTAATACAGCGGATTATACAATCCGCCTGCGACATATAGTTATATGCTACCGGAAAATAACAAGAACAAAATTTATTAATTTGCGACGTCTCGTGGTCAACTAACATAATCCATTCGTAAGGTTCTAAATGGTTCGACCAATCACAGAAGAGCTTTTAATTTAACGTTTTTTAAAATACGGCAAATAACACACTGCTCTCTGATTGGTTGATATTGACACTTATTCAACCAATCAGAACGCACATGAAGTTTGGTTATTGCTTACTTATTATTTTACGCTTGAGTTCGGTAAGTTTATAAATTGCGAAAGTGTGGTCGTAAAATAATACAATTTATCTCTCGTTTTATCTATTATCCTACAAAGATTTAAAATTTCCTATTAAATTTATAAATTTGCTGCTGTTAAGCGTTCAACACTAGCGATGTCACGAGTGTGTTACCGGGCCTTAAAACTACGTTAAAAATGAATTATTACATTTTTACTTACATTCTGTCTCTTTGTAATCACTCTATTCTTCGGATGTAGTCTTAAACATGGATAGAGAGCCACAACACCACGTAAATTGTCATCCACACAGGTCTCCGGTGAATTAATCACCTTCTTCGTGACAATCTTTGACATTTTCAATATTTATCTAAGTAAAAATATTTCTTCATCAGTACAAAGTTTTATGTCTTTAAATATTGTATGAACTTTGTAATTTATTTTTCCATATTTATGTTATAAACAACACGTATTTCGCCATGTAAAGTTCAACTATTCTTCTTTGAATTCTTCAACAAAAATTTTGTAAACAAACTGTGCCCCGCGGTTTTTAATGATTTGTTATTTAAACTTATAATTACGAACGAAAAACTTTTTCCAATCGTTACTTTAATTCTTAATTTACAATAATTTATGTCTTGCCTTAATTAGTTATATTCATACCTATCTGTATAGCGAAATCTACAAATTCAAAAAATTGCATTAAATTCAAAGACAAAATTGAATTCGCACATCACAACATACGACGCATTACACGAACAAAATAACAGCCAAATGAATAATAAACATTAGGAAAATAAATTTAATTATGAAACCAATTACCTGTATACCACTTAAAAAACAATTAATTTCAAAATAATATTATGTTCACTAACAACCAAAATCCAGTATAGTTCACACTGTCGAATGAATTCTAAACAGTATTATCTCAAGTCAAAAGATATGAATAATCGCTTTGGCTAAAGTTTATGACCCTAGATATTATGTTTGATAATTTTAAAAACAAATTTAAGTGTTAAGGTAATAAAAATATTATATAATTGGACTGTATAGGTCGCGTCACGAATGTTTAGCGCTGGACGAGAATAGCTGCGCATCGGTAGAATCGCGCTGGTAATTGACGTATTGGTGCGAAAAAGACAACACTATGGGGAACCAATCAACGCTCGCGCACCCGACGATCACGCGCCCCGCGCGCTGTTCCGTCCACTCGATACCTTATTTTTGACTTCTGCGCAGGTTTCGTTCAGCGCTAAAGATTCGTGACGCTACTTATACCTAACGTCCTTTGTTTGTTTGTTATACTTTAGCTAACTATACTTATAGAAAACTAAATAATATACCTAATATATTTAGGAACTATCAATGATATTACAAACAATAGATATTCTTTTGATATTTAACCATTATAAATCATCAAGTAATATGTACATACTAAAATTTACTAGCAGTCCCTTTTTCAGCCAAATAAATAAGTAAATAACAACTAGCGGACCCGTGCCCACTTCGTTGGGCATAATGTTAACATTCCCTTTTTATATAGCCTATGACACTCAGCAATAATGTGGCTTTCTATTGGTGAAATAATTTTTAAAATCAATTTTTAAAATCAGTTCAGTAGATCCCGAGATTACCCCTTACAATTTAACAAACACACAAACTTTACCTCTTTATATATTAGTATAGATTAGTAGTTTTTGCAGAAAAAATACACATACGCATTTCGCGCTTATAATTTTAGCAGAATATTAAATGTTTTGTAGAATACTCACTTTAAGAAATGCTTCTAACAATTAACAACACACTTCATTAACTTAATGCAATTATCATTGAATAACTTGCTTATATTATATGTCATTTACATATAAACTCCTTCAAATGCGTATGTAGTCAGCTTATCATATTAAATAATTGGTTTAACTGTTTCAAACACTATCACATTACTTTCGATAATTCTCGAAATGTCCCTAAAGTTATTTAAATAGAAGATACACTTAAAACAACACGTTTACTATCTCGCTAGTAACTAAACTGTTTTGTATTGCAAGAGACATTCTATTTACCAAAGGTAATAAAAGCAAAATACTTTAAGGTAACTACATCTTTATTTCAATAGTGTTAAAGATCATTTTATCGTCAACGTATTTGAAATGAATGGGGAAGCTATATTTGTAATGGAAGTTGGCTGTTATATTAGTATCAGTCAGATGTCACATAATATACATAATTGGTTTCAATTAGTATGTATAGTACGCGTCACGAATCTTTAGCGCTGAACGAAACCTGGGCCGAAGTCAAAATTAAGGTGTCGAGGTAACGGGGCGGCGCGCGGGGCGCGTGGTCTTCGGGTGCGCGAGCGTTGATTGGTTGTCCCAGTCGTGTTGTCTTTCTCGCACCAATACGTCAATTACGAGCGCGATTCTACCGATGCGCAGCTATTCTCGTCCAGCTCTAAACATAAATGACGCGCACTATACTTCTTACAGTGATTGAATATAACGTAAGCGTTACAAAGATGATGTCATTACTGTTAACGACAAGACTGTTGTTCTTAAAGGTAAGAGAGAATTAAAATCAAAATTCTAAGTTTTAATACGAGATAGGGTAAAGATACTACAGATTATTAGGCCGATAGCCAGCCAAAAATTGAAGATTAAAGTCTAGCAAATCGGTGTGTACACTTTGGTAAATGTTTATAATTCAAACTGTCAGCAGACTAAAAAGTTTGTAGTATGCGGGGAATCTAAGCATTTTTATAGGTAGGTTTGTTATCTGTAGATTACTATTTTGCATTTTGACTTCTTACAGGCAACCTTTAGCAATTTTTTTTAGTCAAAATCTTTCTTTCCCTTTCTGTTAACAAAAATTAAAACATTTTTTTTTTACTTCATCTATCACCATCACATCTAGTTTAATAGTATTGTGTATGCATGCAAATAAAACAACCTATAAGCACTATATATTTATTACATTACTAATAGTAAAATTCCTAGAAACTCCTTCGAATTCCCTCAATCTCCCCAGCAGGCTCCTCGCCGCTCCTCTGTACACTATTCGATAAGGGATTTGCATTGGTATCGTGTCCTCAGGTATTGTCCATTCAAACGTAGCTGTACTGGTTCCTAACAGGGTTGATACTCTTTGCCATTTAAACCTGGAAATAAGACAGTAAAATTAAAAATCCAAGTAATGTTCTATAATTAGTGAAACTGTAATTTTTGTTTACATGTCGTATATATTTAATTAGATGTATCGAACTTCTTGGCCTACCTATTCTTTTCTTTCGTGTTTATGCAAGTTCCGGTTGCCTGGTAGAAACCACTGACTAGTGATAAGGCCGCCATTTACACATACCTATGTACTCCTTGATATTTCTTATTTTATGTAATTGGTGATTTTGGTTTATGTAATAAAGGATAAATAAATACATAAGTGTAGTTTTAAATTTATCGCAAGTACCTTTAAAATGGTTAAATACGAAAAAAAACTCTAAAGATCTCTCATCTTTCTCTACATACGTGTTTAATATGTTCTTATTTTTAACAAAGCGCAATCTAGTCCTACGGTAGAATAGGGGCGTCAAGAAATGGCATCTCATCTGTGTGCTTTATTCGGTAAGTCCCACTTTACCGAAGGCTCATTTTCCCCATCCTCCTTTCTCCTATTACTAGCTGTTGCCCGCGACTCCGTTCGCGTTTACTTTCATAAAAAATTATTCCCCTAGAAACTGGATAAAAAGTATCCTATGTCCTTCTCCTGGTTTTAAGCTACATCCCCACCAATTTTCAGCCAAATCAGTTGAGCCGTTATCGAGTTATAAATGGAGGAACTAATACGACTTTCTTTTATATAATATAGAGATAAGATATAAATTGTTTTCTTGTCTTTTTTCTCACTGAGGTACTAGGCTTTGCGACTGTTCATAGGCGATGGTGATTGTTGTTGTCCACCAACTTTAAAGAGTTAAGAGTCTCTTACTTAGTATTCCAATCAGCGTCGTTGGCGACTTCAGTCCATTCCCCTAATACTAGTCTTTCGACCACGGCATGGCTGGATTCCTGACGGAGATTATTCCTTGGATTTGCTGCAACCTGTAACACAACATGACTATTGGTAAAGATATATCGAAGAGCTTATTTATAGTACGTACAATACATTGAAGACAAAAACCCTTGGAACTTTTTTGTTTAATGCTCGCTGACGGTGACCCTTTATCGTGTCTGAAATTTATTACTATTCGTATCGTTTTGTTTTAAATGGACCGTACAAATTTGTTACAATAAGTAGCCTAGTTGAAATAAGATATATTTGACTTTGACGATGATTTTGACTTCAACTTACCTAGTGGAGTCAACTCTCTCATGCGGTACTTCCAATGAATTAGAACTTGGGGTACTTCAAGAAAAGAGCGTACATCTTTTTAAAAGTTGGGCAACCCACTCCAAAGCTGTCCGCGCTCCGCGAGTGTTGCGAGGCGGCGATGACCACTTTCCATCAAGTCCTTTGCTCCATCTCGTTTGCCCCCTATGTTATGAAAAAAAAAAGCATATGAAACTTACAAAAGTAGCAAAAACAGTGTCTCCCGGTCTCGCGACCAGCGGCGGCTGCTCCAACACATCTCCGAACTCCTGGCCGACGCCTGCCGCGTCCAGCACCACGGGCATAATGAGAGAAAGCGTCCTGTTCCTATGGTCTGCTGGATCCGGCCCTGGGGTGACGTCTCCACCCTAAAATAGTTGGATTGTAAACTGAGAACGAACTGACTAATCTTACGGCCAAATATTCATACGCAAATTAAATTTAAGCACGCCTTAAGTCTCGTAATTTTGACAGAATTGTATGGCGATCTGTCAAATCGGACCGGTTTAAGTTGCACTTAAATTTAAGTTGCGTTTCAGTATTCCGGCATTAGAAACCTTAAAATGGCTTAAAACATAGAAGTAGATATTATAAAACATAATATAACGAAGAAAGAATAACAAGGCATTCTCACCTGCATAGCAACTGTAGTAAAGTCTCTGAATTTGTTTAGAAATACGTCCAACGTGTTCGGTCCGTAAATAACTGATGCTGCTTCATAACGTTGAACCTATAACATAATATAATAAGAAAAACATCGTTATTTTCAGAAAAAATCTTTTTAAAACTTTAGCATTATAATAATAACGAACGAGAATGTTTTAAGGTATTTGTAAGAATTCCTAAAAAATAAGTCTAATAAAATTTATTAACCACAAATTATTCGCATAAAACACTTTATTTAAAGAAAAAAATATAATTTCAATAGCTTCTGGGTTAGGCATCTTTATCAATAATTTAAGTCACAATTATTTTTTTACGGGGGAAATCCTGTTACGGATAACGCGTCCTCCCCGGGGGAGAAGGAGTAAAGTCATACCTGATATTCCTCAATTGTGGTAACATAATGTATGTATTCGTTGGTGAGGGCTGACACGACCACTCTGGGTTCTGCACCATTTGCCTGCATCGTACTACCTAGAAATGAAATATTTTATTTGAAAAACTTGTGCTCGTATTAGAGAATGTTTGACAGACACAGCCTTCTTTGATAAAAATACTACCGTTTTCTAACTATGGTATTTACAACAATTAATGAAAAAATTAAAATACGTTCGTTTGTTCGTCTTTTATCTTGTTAACGCAGAATAAATTAAATTTGGCAATTTCTTACTTCGCTACATAGTTAAACAAATCGCTTTCCGTTGTCTGTCCCTATGTATGCTGAAGTCCCTATGTATATATTATGTATGTATATATTCAAAACTAAGCAACGGATTTTGATGCAGTTATTTTTGATAGATAGAGTGATTCAAGACGATGTTTTCTATGATACATGCATCATACATACGCGTGAAGCCGGGGTAGGTCGCTAGTTAGTAGGTATATTATTTTTTTCAGAACAGCTAAATTTTTTCTACAGAACCCTCATCCGCATCTTTTATTCTCACTTGACTGTGTTAAGATTATTTGTCTGTATATAAACGTGTGTGTGTGAATTTGTGTTCGCAATTACCTTGACATCAACGATCTTTAGTGGTGACCTGTGTTATTTTCATGTTCGGTTAATAAAAGATGGGCTATAACATTTATTAACGGGCACAAGGTACGCCAGCCGCACCGACTCACTGTTCTTTGACCATGGTAACTTAAAAACTAACTTATAACTAAGTATAGTACGCGTCACGAATCATTAGCGCTGAACGAAACCTGCGCAGAAGTCAAAAATAAGGTATCGAGGTAGCGGCGCGGCGCGCGGGGCGCGTGATCGTCGGGTGCGCGAGCGTTGATTGGTTGACCCAGTCGTGTTGTCTTTCTCGCACCAATACGTCAATTACGAGCGCAATTCTACCGATGCGCAGCTATTCTCGTCAATCGCTAAACATAAATGACGCGTACTATACTCGTATTTCCAGTAACCCTGAGATAAAAGTCACGCGTTATTTTGCCACTACGTGCCATTTTGCTACACGCATAACAAAATATAATCGTAACGATTTATCTCTATACAACTCGCGTATTAGTCCAAGAAAATGTACATAATGTATTTTAATTTTTTATATACATAATGTATTTTGAAAGATCCGTAAACGATTAGTGAAAGTCTTTTTTAAATTCATTCACGAGAACTTGTGATAAAAATAACAAAACTATTTTTTCAAATTTTAGGGAAACAGTACTAGAAAAAAATACCTTTTATGAAAGTTGTAGAACATAAAATTTTACATTAAAATAATATACATCATTATTTAGCTAAAATACGAGTAATATAAATAAAAGATATGGTAGCTAGCAGATAACGTGTATCAAATTATGATTTGTTAAAGTTATCACACCACCCTAGATTCGTATTTATCTCAAATTCGTATTTAAACCTCTATTTTATTGGACTATATGACAAATTGTTGTAGCTAAAATCAGGTAGTGAAGTGATTTTTTTCTAAAAAACAACTGTGGAAATGATCTTTCCTGCTTAACGTAATTGTGCTCTAGACTAATTGTTCGATATATAACATTTCAACATTCAACATACAAATAATAAAGCAAATGCATATCAGATCTACAAATAATTTTAAGTAGTTATCTAGGACTAGTAACCAAGTACTAAGTAAATGTTTTGACGGAAAATACCTCACGATTTAATGGGAACGCTTCATACAAAGACATTGTTTGCATATTGTAATGCAGTGTTACTCGTTTTTGTTGTTGGGAAATGTATGACATAGACATAAAAGATCGCATCATTTATTTTGAAGAAAGTGTTTGAGTTCTATCTTGTCCATGCTATTTTTTGGGAATACGAAGAATATATAATTTTATGTTATTTTATATACAACGTGTAACAGAAATGCGTGGTAATATTTAAGGATCGCAAAGAACACCTAATTTCAAATTAATGTATTAAAAATTCATTTCATTTGAACTATTTATAATCAAGATAATAAACAAGATAATCTTTTATTTCTATTGACTAGCATATCAATTTTTAAATTTATCGACGCTACGACATCACTTTAGAGCTATCAGCTGTTACGTGTCAATGACCGCATGACCCTATGACAATGCATTTCATTGAAAAAGTTACTACTGTCTCTGTCATTAGAATTCGAAAAGTGATGTAACACTTTTGTTTTGATTTTCATATTATCGATTTTATTGATGAATTAATGAAATAAAAAATCTCATATATGTTTATTTTAATGCGGGGACTTGTATATAGACTATCTATAAGCACCTGAACATCACTCGAAAATATTACCACACATTTCTGTTACATGTTGTATATGGGCGCTTTATTATCAGTCGCTACGAATGTTGAATCAATTTTTGTAGAAGACCGTAGGTAGTTATTCAAGAGAGTCTTACCGTTGAGGACGTATCCATCAGTGTGGCAGAAGGACTCGCAGACCATGGTCCAGTTAGCGGGGTGGGAGTACGGTGAAGCTACGGCGCAGTTGCAAAGTGGTTCACCTGTGACATATAATCTTTGTAAATCTATGGTTAAATATCAGGGAGAGAAAGCCTAGACTTTAACACTAAAACTATGTGTCTCTTTATTTAATAGATGTAGAAACACTTTTTTTATATATGATGAAGTGGTGAGACGCCGGTAGAGACGGTAAGAGAAACGCCAGCCCATAACCAATGCAGTGCTACCCGGAACTTTGCTCTAAAGCCAAACTCCGGATAGGGTGCACTACACTGACGCTCCCCACTTTGAGGCATCAGATGTTATGAATCTCGCTGGCTACAGTGCCCTTCAGACCGGAACACAGTGACATTTGCACATCACTGTTCAGGCGGTAGAATGTCTGGCACTGTAGGGGTTTCCACCCAGTCGGCCTCTTGCATAAGAGACCGACTGGGTTGTAGAAAGAGAGAATAGTAGTAGGAGGGGCGTCCAGCTCGTCTCACCACTTCATAGTATAAAAAAAGTCCAAGTCACTCCTTGTATAATTACGAAATGCTAACTCACCAAGCTGGTTCTGACAGAGCGCCGGGCAGACATCAACCCTGGGTTGTCCATACTGCTCGCTGGTTCCGTTGCTGTTGCTTAGAGCAGACTTCAGACCCACCGGCATCAGGGACAGGCACGAGGATCCGCAGGCATTGCCGCCCAGACCTGATACAATATAATTACTGCTAGATATAACCTTGTCAAGTCCACACAGACTGATGGCTGAGGCTATATATATAACCTACAAAAAATATCATAAGCGCGATTCAGACCTGTAGACTGACTTTCTTAATTTATAATATTTATTTCTTTATTTCTTTACCCTTTATTACAAAACTAGACAAATAAATCAAATTTACGTGTAAAAGGCGGCCTTATCACTTGAAGTGATTTCTTCCAGGCAACCAGAATTACCATTAATAATACAAAAGAAAGGAAGGGTAGGTGAAAAGTGTATAATATGTAGGTAGGTGTCACAAAAATATCATAAGCGCGACTCAGAAACGACGAGTAAGCGGGCACTATTTAACAATTACTAACAGAATTGTTAGGTTAACTGATTGAATAACTTATATTTAGTATTAAGTGCTCGAGTAACATGCTCAAATTGATTGAAAATAAAAAATGAAATTATTGTAGGCATAAGAATAGCGTGCTTTTTATTTATAGGTGTAGTAATCCTTCTTTATATTTGCTCAAATTATTGGTACATTTAAAAGGCGCATCATTTCAGGCATAGATTTTTTAAGAAGGGTTATCGAGCAGGGTTATTTACCTACTTTCCTATCTCCCTAAAACTCGTAAATAGTCCTACAAATGTGTTATCGACCTACAACCCGACTATGTAGTAATTAATAATTAAAACTATATATAACTACCTTGTTTTCCAATTATAGCACTAGAGCGCATTATGCGGCATAACGCTTAACATTGATGTTTCAACTACATCTTTCTTTATTCATATATCGAGCACTCTCAAAAGTACTAAGTAGTGCTTTCGATGGATGCGTGTTACATGTTCTGTGCCAGAAAGTTAACAAATGTTCTTCTTTAATTTGACATTGATCGAAATGTCGCATTATGCTCTGTAATTGGAAAACGCAGGTAAAGTCTATAGCCTGTCACTGCGTCGTTATGTCCTTTGACAATTGACACTCCATTAATTAAAATTGCGTCAATATTTTGGTTTTACGCTACGATGGAACTAGAGGATTCGATCCCGGCCGATTTTTCCAATCCCGGGATTTCGGGAATTTCTACAGTGAATCTAGGGATCCCGGGATAGTCCCGGGATTATATTGGTATTAGAAATTGCCAACAAAAAGACAAAAACCGTATCAAAGCACCTCTTAATATAGCATTTTTTTAAAATAAACAACATCTGATAAAATAAACAAATTAGGAACTTGTACAAACAATTAAGGAAATAGTTTTCTAAGATATTTACAAAAGAACTTTATGTTCTTCTGTTTTTTTTTATTTTACAATAAACAAAAAACAATCAACTTTATAAGACTTGCTTATATGAGTCAATGTTTATAGGTAGGTTTCTACATTAAAAACGTGAGTTTTTTATGTAATTTACCAAGGACTTAAGAGATTACCTAATTACGCATATAACGTCTCATCCGAGAGCATACTTCTTAATTTGTTGTAAAAATAATAATATTTAAAAACCGCGTTAAGGCTGGATGGAAGTTGGAAGGATAATGGTCCAAGATCCCAAGGCAACCAGACGTCAGGTATTTTCTAACGAACGAAATGTGGACAGGGCCGCGCCAACCCCCGGTAGCGCCTGCGTGCAGATCCTATGAAGCGCCTTTTTTTAACGAATATTATAAATATTGAGAGACTTGTTCAATAAGCTTAATATATTATAATACACACACACACACACACACACATACATACATACACACAAACACC
>DWAJ01006112.1:0-10756 GCA_018238005.1 Eurema mandarina | reverse complement strand
TTTTGTCCGTAACTTTGTCCGCCTACAGTTTAAACTATAATAACTGCTCTAAACTTATACCTAACACCTTAATTATTTTACTTGTTCGTTGTAAGGATATCAAACGATATACGTAAGAGAAATTCAAAATTTATAAAATAATATGATAGATATTTTTATTACGTTGATCTGATGAAAATCAGTCAACTTATAAACGAACGGCAAAGTCACCTTGACCTTGACACGTGCAAACACGAACATTGTCGATTTATAACAATATTTCATTGATCAACCGCGTAGTCAGATTTCACACGTTCTAATAGTGACAACTTCTACGAACCCTTTTAACGTGAATAGACTTATACTAACTTGCGACATTATTAATTATAAGCTCCAGTAATTCATTTTTTTGATCTACGGAACCGTCTTAGTTTAGGTTAGGTAGGTTCTTAGAAAACTTAGTTTAAACGGATATATTGTAAATCAATATGGTTATAATAAAAGAGACGTATTCTAAGTCTACTGATTCAGACGACTTATCGTGTCATGCCGTCGATGCTGCCGTGTGCTAGTAAAGCAAATAAAACAATATTAGTTTACTTCATCGCAAAGGGGTGACCGCTTGGTGTCAATGTGGTTGGCATTTAGTATCCCCTATCGTTAAACATGACACAAACGCGTAGAACAAAACAGACCTCAGCGCGCCCTCACCGCATACAGTCTGGTATCCCACTCCTTTTTAATACTAGATGGAGAAATTACTTTGTAGTATTTTTACAGTACTAAGTAAATAAAATATTCTACAAATTAAATAATTGTAAGAACAAATATAATAATTATCCAAGTGCGTGTAAGTCCACGCATAGATAAGGTATCCAAGGCGTAATCTATTGAAATTAAAACTAGCTGTATTTGAAGATATATTTTCAATATTTTTATATAACTAGCTGTTGCCCGCGACTCTGTCCGCGTGGACTTTCATATAAACTTTGACCCCCCTTTCCCCCTTATAACCCTTTTTTCCAGTTAATAGTAGCCTATGTTTTATCTCAGGCTCCAGAGCATCTTTGTACCTAATTTCATTACAATCGGTTCAGCGGCTTGGCCGTGAAAGCGTAAAATTATAAAAAGTTGTCCTTCCCCCTCTAGATTATCTTTGCACCGAATTTCGTTCTAATCGGATCAGTAGTTTTAGCGTGATGGAAAGACAGACAGACAGAGTTATTTTCGTATTTATAATATTAGTATGGATTTAAGAACATGTCATGAAAATTTAATACAAGTACGTGATGAATATTTAACAAGATTCTCACTTGACGACGTTAATATGTATTAATCTCGTAGTTCCGTAGCTTTATACACTCTACGTTGCTACGAATATTGCTACGACACATCGCATTGTAGAAAAATGTCTTGAGTGAGCGAAGAATTTCGCAGACGAGAGAGTCGCAGTTAACTTATCGCAAAATTGTTAAAGTAGATACGTGATACTATTATTTTGAAAGCAGCGTTTGCTTTGTATCATATTTATGTATTATTTTGTATACAGTTGAACGTTTGACATGCCAATATATACGTTTTAACTATATACTCTGCGGTGCTTAAATAATTCTTCACACGTAAATATGCTCATTAATTGAATGCTAAATCATATACTAATATCATAAAGCTGAAGAGTTTGTTTGTTTGTTTGAACGCGCTAATCTCAGAAACTACTCTTTCGAATTGAAAAATTATTTTTTTATTGAATAGACCATTAATTAAGGAAGGCTTTAGGCTATATAACATCACGCTGCGACTAATAGGAGCGAAGAAATAACGAAAAAAGAAATTGACGGGGACGAAGTCGCGAGCAACAGCTAGTAATATATAATATTGGAACTACTTATTATTTCAATACACGTTCTCAGGTTCATTTTAATAGGCTATTGCTAGAAATTGCTCTGCGTTTAACACCTCATTAAACATTGACATCTATTTAGCATAGTGTGTCGGCAATTAATTATTAGCGCTTATATTCCTTGACGATTGTTGAATAAATAATATTTATTATGATTTATTTTGATTGAAATTTAATTAAGGCTATAAGAACAGAATTATTATTGTTTCCATATAAAAAGATGTTGATTATAAATATTTATTCTATTAAAAACTTACAAAATAAACTTAAAAAAACTTTTTTAGTGTGCCTACTTCAGTTTAAAACCTTGTCATATGAAACATAATACTACGATAATATCAAACAAATATATATTTAAAGGGTTTATAAAACTTTTAATTAAAATAAAGATTGATTGAAATGTGATAGTTGTTCAAACATGAATGACATCCGGATGGCAGTCACGTTGATCACCGGACTTGAAGCCTCTGAATTATTCATGCACGGCTATCTCATTCAGGGCTGTCTGTCGTGAGTCCTAGAGAACACGCATTTGAAGTTAATAATCTTTATCATAAGAGACCTGGGCTTACTCGCGTAGTCTTAAATGCCGTGTCAATAGCGAGATAAAAAGTATGCAATGTGTTAATCTGTATACTAAACTTTAGCCAAATTTATAGAGTAGTTTTTGCGTCAAAATGCATGGCACATACTTACATGCATTCGTACAAGGTTTCGGAACTTTCGGAACAAGAAATATAAAAAAATGATGGATTACAGAAAGTCAATGAACATTTTAACTTTGTATAAAAGTAGTAGATGAAATTCAACGGAAAAGAACGTTCCGATTCAATCATATTATGACTGCTCTGCTTGTGAAATTGAGATTTACTCATTATGTATTAAAACTAGCATATATGCAGCTTTATCAACAGATTCATAAAATTGCATCCATTATCGAATGATCCTTTCAAACTAAACGCAAACCATTATTTAATTAGTTCGGCCAAACATATTTATTAATATTAATAGGCTAACGTAAGGCATGTAATATGATATGATTAATATGGAATGAATCGTTTAACATTATTCTCGTATGGCTGTTGGCTGACGGTCCTGATGAACGTTGATTACCGGGCTAGAAACTTCTGAATTATTCACATGTTGTCAACACTTCCGGAGCTGTGTGCTGTGATTACTATAAATCTTTGCTTTTGGACGAGGATTATGAGCTTCTTGCGCTTTTTATTTTGGTTCAGTAAATTATTTTTAAACACATACTAATTGAGTGCGAAAATTCCACAAGGATGATTTTGGCAAGACATGTCTGTATTTTTCATTGCTCTTAATTTGAACTGATTAAAATAAGTGAAATGTCAATAGATTTGTTTTATTTTAAAATGTCCAAAATAGTTAAACGGGAATGATAACTGAAATTGCATCGTCTTTAAATCCTAGTGATATTCCTCCTTCATTATAATAAGTACATTAATATATACACAGAATAAAACAACTTCACTTTCTTCTACCTATCCCGATGTACACTCAAGTCTTTAAAACTACGTAACCGATTTTCATGCAGTTTATTCATCAGATAGATCACTCTTAAGCCTTTCTATTTATGTGTATAATACATGCATACGTACGGGTACCACCATGGACGCCACTACTTTATAATAAAATAATATGTTTAAATGTGCATCCCTGATCTTGTCATCGAATTAAATTGTACAGCATTATTGACCAACAACGCATAAACAATATGTACACGGTGGAGCGTACTGGATGGCATGTTAAGACCCATCTCTGCCTTTATATGTGTGTAATATATTTGCATAGTATGACGCAAACGTCTGTTTATTTGTTAAATTTACTATACAACTACACTATTTGTTTTGTTAAATTTGAGATGATAAATCGTTTAACATAATAGGAATGTATGTACTCACTCTAAAATCATATTAAATCACAAAACGTATAACTGATAAATTGAAACTTTAGATTTGGCAAGTTTCGACAAGCACACTATTTTTTTAACACACAGAAAGTTGGGTAGCAAATAATAAGATAAGACGTTTATACGTCTAGTCGATGAAAACTAGCCAAGTTAAATCGAGAGCTTCTATTTATCCTAAGTTATAAGCTTTGTGTTTTAATTTTATTTTAGAATGTTGTATGTTCTTATAAATACATTTTGAAATTATTTACAGAACTTGGCACTCATTTAGATATGAATCAATTTTGTCCCGAAAATTCAACAACCATGCATTTGAACTTGGCAACTTTTTCATATTTTTGTTTCTGATATAGTTGCTTAGAACTCGTACCACACCTTTATCAATTAAAAAGAAATATTAAAGTAGTAAATAGTGATTGTATTGTTTGTCGCACTATAATACTATTAAATATATTTTCTCACAAATAAAATTGGTGGCAACCCGAAGTCCGTTCTTCCCAACGCCCGCATAGGTGTCCGATGTTGAACATTCATTATGTCATTCAGTACGATTGCATCATTGCACTTGTATTAGTAAATACCTCTATTTCTATCTGTTACAGTATCGATATTTACTTAAATACATTTACTTAATATTTCAGCCGTCTAAACCAAAAAAATTTTTGACAGCATATTCTTCAGAATATTTTAAAAGCAAAAAGGTATAAAAACTTTTAGTTAGAAATTTCTATAAAAAAACTGTGAAAGTTTTGTTATAATCAACTTTTGACATTAATTGTAATAGATGTGACATTTCCACAAATTACACCCGAAGTCATCAAAACTTGATCGTAGTCAAAATTGCTTTTTGTTAAGCAAAGTAATTTAAAAGGCAATGCATATGTTATAAATGTTTACTCTATTTAATGATAATAGAAGCGGTTTCTTAGAAATATTTACGTTATAACAAGAATCTTTATATTTGAATTCAGGTTTTAAAATGAACACTTAATCTACTTTTCTATAAAAATGTGTACTTTATTTGATGTTTTATTCGGGATCGTAAGTCACTAAATAGTATGCGGATAACACTATTATAATATTAAACTGCTAGTCTACGTGTCCTCAGCTGTATGTTCAAAACGTTTGAACCATTTATAATGAGATTTGAGTCTCCAATTTTATCTTTGAATAACAAATTAGCCAAATGGTTCTATACGAGTATAATGAGACTTCCTTTATAACTCCCTTCTTCATAAATTTAATTTACATCAGACCTATGAAAAAATGTCATAAAATATACCTATAATTGCTGTCCTGACTGCTTACCTACTTTTTTTATAAGATGGTGATTATGAGTCATTTATGAGTACGATTTATGATGAGTATGATATTCTTTTTAAGTATGATTATATATAAGATGGTAAACGATCACCTCCGCCCATGAACAGTTGACAAACTAAGTGTCTTAAAACTGCGTTGCCAAATTTATAATAGGGTAAAAGAAATAATTTGTAATGAAAGGGTGGGATAATATGGGCGTAGAAGAAAAAATGGCCTCCGGTGCTCCCATTTACCTTACAAAACACAATGATATCTCTGTTAAGATACAACTACTTGACACCGATTTTCCGTGGGAGGGTATAATGTCTCCGATCGGACTGGCCCAATTCAACACGGTCTGAATAAGCTATAACTGCTTTAAAATGTAAATAAATCCATATAAAGTGTAAGATACGGCTACGTAAACTTACAGTACACTCACACTACTACTTCACAAAGAGCTTTATGCTCCTATTCACCCGCTAAAAAAAACTTCAAACATACATTTGCAATATCAAAGCTGCCTTTTCACATCACCGAACAGAGCAGTCTGCTTACAATGCAATGTTTTCAAACCTGACCGTGATCTCTTATTCCGTACCGCAGTGTCCCATTGTATTGTCTATGACGTGAGATGAGTCTCCGAGAGACGCCTTTTGATATTCAAAATTATCCTTCGTCTATAGAAACGTCTGACGGCGGTTGACACCTGAATGCTGATATTTTTTTAAGAATAATATTTGTATGTACTATTATCACTTAGGTTTTTAATTATTGTTTTTTTGCCAACTTTACTCTTTAACGTTTTCAGAACCGCTTTTGTCTTTTTCAGGAATGTGTTCCTCTTTCTATTTTTGTAATATGTTATTATTAAAGTAATTTTCAGTTGATGCAAAATGTTGTACATTCGTTCTTCAATGTTCATAAAAAATGATTTTATAATACCTACTTATTAAATCATATTTTACCAGTAACCAAATTAATAGAAAATTTATATTTCGTACGTAAATAGATGATATAACATTATTTACAAATGGAATTTAAACAATACCAATACCAGCCAATATGACGTCCCCACATTACATTAAAACGACAAAATGCATTAGTAAGTTCTACACATACTGCACATACGAGTATAAATAAAGTCGTAGCTCAAAACTAGATTGACGTAATCGCTGAGGGTCTTTCATCTGTCTAGCGGCGAGTGATAAAGAGGAACACTTAGCAGCTAAACATCCAATCTCCACTCTGGACTGAAGCTGTAAACGGTTCAAATATTTCTTAGTTAACTAGATGAAAAATAAATGGTGTTAGAGTACGTTTTGTGCTTTATAGCGGTTTGTAGAAAGACGTGATACATGTTCGTGGTTATTCCCATTTTATTTACTCGAGTTGGTACCTAAAATTCATTTAGTTGTTTAACAGTACTGTTGTTCAAAGTCAAAGTCAAAGTCAAACATATATTTATTCAACATATAGTAAGACTTTTGAATCGTCATGGTATGACAAACAATCATTTATCACAAGAGGGATTTCTTCCAGGCAACATTTTATAATTATTTAAAAAGAAAGACTGGAATATGAGTGGGAATGAGTAGGGTATAGATATAAATATATACGCATACATAATATTATATAGTTTTCCACTAAATATACATTTACCACCGGTTATAAAGACAGGTTTTACAAAGAAGAAACGAGAGTTGTTGTCTTAATAAATATATACATTTATTAAATAAACTAACTTCGTTGATAAAAGAAACAAGATATGATTATGAATGAATGAAATTTTTATATTGTCAGTACATGATAGGAAAATTCAACGACACATCGTCAGAATAATGGTATTATTATACGCAAACTCATTTCATCTTTGCGACTTTGTTCTTCGTCTTTATGGTATGAGGCTGAATGTAAAATTTATATATTATATAACTTCAATTAAGCTTAAAAGGTAGCGATATTCTAAGAATAAATATAACACGGTGTCTTCATATAATTAAAAAAAAAACTTTGTTGTAGATTGTTTCTTATGTTATATTGTATATCTTCTTCACGAATATCTTCTTCGAACACAGTATCATTTTACATGTGTAGTTTTCCTTATACTTCAAAGAACATATATTTTACCCACCTCTTTCGATTCGTTAGACAATTCTTTTTTTCATGTAGGTCAAACAAATCATCCGGTTATGCACATAAATTGTAAGCCAAGAAATAAATTTCCTACCTATCAAAAGAATTTGTTTCCCTAAATTTTCGTCGATACTAATTATTACATAAATATTATTAAAAAATGGTTTGTTTCCTGTACTACTGTTTATTATAAGCAAAATGCTTCTCCATTTTTAAATTACGTTTTTTAATGTGCCCAAACACTACTAGGTACTAGATTTTCAAATAAATTTCTCCTAATGTTAGACGGATTGTTTGAAAGCACCATAGGTCATAACGAAGGTTAGCGACGCTTTGGTCACTCTTGACATAGAAAGAAGGGCTATTGACGAGTTCGCGATTTGAGGTCACTATTTTAACGGTAGGTATGCGACATCGTAAAAGACATTTTATTAAAGGAGAAGTTAATTCGAATGCATTGTTATTGGATTATTAGTTGATTGACACAATGTACACTCGACAAAAGTACCTAATAAAAAAAAATAAAAGTATACAATATACATATTTAAAATCATTAAACACCTTGTGACTGAAATAGTTCATTGGTCGATTTAGTGTTGCCTGTATTTAAAAATGCTAATGATGTACTTATCACATAATGTTTATTAAAATATAATATAATGTCCATTGCTTAAATATTTGTGTTTAAAAGAAATGGAGAGTGAAAAAAATCATTATTTGTGTGTCTACATATTAATAGTAACATCCAACTATTCCTGAAACTTAGTGTTTAAATTTTTAACAACCTATTTATATTGCCTTGTGATGAAAAAACTAAAGCATGATATTTTTCAAATGTTTCATTAATACACCGCTTACGAGCGTCAGGCTCTCAACAGTTTTTTGTTGGCCGTTCGCCAAGAGACATGAATAGCGAAAACCCCACGTTTTGTTAACACTTTTGAATTTTTCATATGGTTAGGCAGATGTTGGGAATAACGAGCCGTATTGTGAGTAGTGTAGCTATTGTCTATTTAGCGGGCTAATTAATTTACAGTTTCGTCATGTGAAGTACTTTTTTAGACTGAAAACAATATGAGCATTAACATTATTTCATTTACTATTATAATATTTAAGTGATAAGTTCTAATGTTAGGGTATATGGCTTGGCGTTTTTTAGACTGAAAACAATATGAGCATTAACATTATTTCATTTACTATTATAATATTTAAGTGATAAGTTCTAATGTTAGGGTATAACGCGTGACGGCGTTACATACGGCAGCGTAGACATTATCCTCCCATCTCGCTCAAATTCTTATTAAGAAGGTATTATTTATGTTAAGTGTTCCAAGACGTGTATTAAAGATGTATGCTGTATAGGTACCTAAATCAAATGTAATTGTGTCATTTACAAGTGTGTACAAGAAGTTGCTGTAGATTAAAAAATGGACTATGACTATTAATTTATAAGTATAATAGGCAAATGTAAATACGCTGAATATAAAAGTATCACAAATAAAATGAAACGTAGTCCATACGAAAAATGAAGTTAAATTTTAAAATTTTGAAGTCCTTGCCGGGTCAGCGCTATCGCTTCAAAGGTGTTCCGTCGGCGAGTTGCCTGTGAAAGATGAAAAAGGTCGACGCGATGCGACATGGACAAGTATAGTAGCCGAAATTAGCAGCCATTTAAATTTGGCTTTAGCGAGACTTTTACTATTTATATTTTAGCGTTTACTTCTCATATTCTAGCCTGTACTATTGTAAAAGTATACTTATTAGATAGTTCCTATTAAAAAGTATGAATAAGAATTTAACATGATTCTGCAATAATCAATGTGTAAGCAAGACAAAAGGACAATACTTGAATTATAAATAATATAAAAGATAAATAAACAAAAGATCCCTTTATTGTCTTTCTTTTTGGTCAGAATATACTTGAAAGTAGGAAAGTTGCTAATAGATCTGTTCTCTTTAACTCACATGACCAACAATTTCCTCTTTTTTACGTAGAACTAATCACTACCACTTGGCATGCTGAATTACAGTCACAGCCTTTGTAATAAGCTCCTCACTGGGTAAACTCAGAAAGATACACTCTTCTCATTCTATATCAAACGTAGGAAATAATTAAAAGTTTCGTCTCCCTTGTTATAACTTTGAAAATAGTTAGCACTGTACTGCAAATCGGGAAACTGGACCCGATTAAATTAAATTTTTGCTCTGTACAAAAAGCAGAGTCGCCGCGGTGACAAATTGGATTTGCAGCTGATGAAAAACGCAGCCGCAATTTTTCTTAAGCTTAATTATATTACAAAAGAGATCCGTTCTTTCATTAAACCGATTTCAGACGATGAACACTTTTTAGACGCGACAAGAGACAATAGTGTTATTATTATTTTATAAACTGTTACATTTCTAACAACACAAAACTTTAGTGAATTAAATACTTATTAGGGGTTTTAAAAATCATATGTTTTTTTTAAATAATGCATCCTCACGTGTCTATGTAATATTGGTGACAGACGTAGTCTACTACGTCTGAAGTTACGGTCCTTAGTGAACTGTTATCAAAAGAAAAATATTTGTAGTTATTTCTAAAGATCCTATCTGATATTGTGTTATTTTTGTCTTTGATATCTGATCTGCGATGCTTCAGCGCATTTTATACATATATTATTATATCAACACCAGGCCTTTTATCTCGTATATTACAATATATACAATAGGTGAGCACGTATTGTTAATGTATTAAAAAGCTATTTGTGAAATTATTTTTCAACGTTATTTTGTCATAGAAAACATGTGTATTAGTTATCGCGGACCAATATAGTAATCCATATAATTAAACCTTAAGAACACTAATTAAATACATTTATAACTTTTAAATAACGTACTTATTTTCAGAATCAATTTCTTTGAACAGGAAATCCTAATGAGCCTTTGAAATGAAGGCCATCCATGAACTTAATATAACTTGCTCAGTATAGCTCGCAATAAAATAACAATAAATTCAAACAATTGCTTATTTAAAATTAAAGCTTTATTGAACTTTTTTGCTAGTTATTATTATAAGGAGAAAGTGAAAATATTTATTGACTTGATTTCAGCTCTTGGGCTTAATTTTCTACTAAAAACTAGCTTAGTTTTGCAGTTTAACCCAAATGAGCTTATTTTTTTTATATATTATAGACTTTAATATTCATCCCAAAACTCATCAGATAATCCGTTTAGTAGATTCACAAATTTCCTACAACTTTAAAAACTTACAAATCTATATTATCTTTATAATATTTGTGAAACTAAAGGATGAGATTAATATTTCATAATTTTGGTTCTGCTCCAAACCTTTTGTTTGTGAGGAAATCTTTTCACAGCTCGTATGTAGCATTAGTTATTACCAACTAAAATTCCCTGGTGTTCCTTCATACACTTCCACACACAATGGGCTCAAGGGAATGAAGCACTCTTTCGAAATCCGTCACTACTTCCCACTATTTATCTCCTGTCAATTCGTCTAT
>DWAJ01006111.1:0-10757 GCA_018238005.1 Eurema mandarina | reverse complement strand
ATAAGATCTGCAGTTTATACTATATCCAATTCTCTACCTATTCATTTTTAACTTATATTTATCAAAAATTCAAATGTTTATTTGTGTACACGTTATTAAAATAAAATAGAAATACGTTTTGGGGATATCCATTGCCAAAAGATATTGTTGTTGCGACAAACCTTTCTACAGATTTCTTATTCTATGTAAAAAACAAGCTAGGAAGATAATATGTCGACGGGTAAGTTGTAAATGCCTGCAATCAAATCATTATACATGATAAAACGGCAGGAATTCTGGTGCCAATTAAGCAATAGCCAATGATCATTGGCTGATCATGATCAGCCAGAATCAAGCTTTTACACTCACATATTTGAGAACCTACTCCTAATTTTATAATAGTAACCATTATTTACGTGATTAAGATTTAATTTATATAAATCTACTACATAAAACATTCTAAAATTATTGCTGAAGCTGGAATCGTTCATATTTTATATTTCAAAATGCATTTTTATAAAACCTTGACTCTTTAATTAGGCAAGAGGAAAACTTTTAGGTGCTCAGAAACTGCGAAATTCGGCTAGAAAAAACTTGAAACTGAGCTAGCTCTCAGTCCGAATTAATAACACAGAAAGTGAGAGTTTGGTATAAATGTGGAGATAGGAAAATTGGGAATGAGGTTACATTATTTTACTGGCACTTTTTTTCTACATAGCTAGAAATACGCTAATATACTACCCAGTTAATTGCAACCCTACTAAAACTAAAATAGTGACTAAAGAATTTCTTACATGTTAAAAACGAACTATTACATCTGTAACATCTATCCTCCTGAAGTCTTCCAAAATGTTTTGCGACTTAAAAATAACGTGAATAGCCTTAATTTGCCAACCATTTGAATAGTTTCCTGCGGCAGTTTTGCGACCCCGTTTCTGATAGCTTTAAGCTGCATGGCACGCGACAAAACGAACCTAAATCATTTTTTTCCGATCTTTTAAGATTCATATTGCATTAAAATGTAGGTGGAAAGGCAGATGGGTATACCGAGGAATAAGATCAACTTTTAACACATTTGCACGGTTTGTCATGCATTTTAACTTCTGCCTACATCTATACTAATATTAAATTGTGAGGGATAATCTCGGGATCTACTGAACCGATTTAAAAAATTAACACATTATTGCTGAGTGAGTGCCCAACGAAATGGGCACGGGTCTGCTAGTATTTTTATAATTAGATGGATATGAGAAGAAATCTGTTTTATTTTAAAGATGACGATATGCTAATGCACGTTTGTACATTAAGATTTACAAGAACTACTCCAAAATATTACAATGGTTATTTTGATGTATTTTTAAAATGACTGGCGAGTCTTGTCCTAAAACATTTTTAAAGAATAATTGTTATATTAATGATTAAATAATACTTATACTATAATAATGTTATATAATGATTATATTATTATAAGAAGTTTTTATGTTTGCTTGAATGCACCAGTCTTAGAAACTACTGGTTCGGAATGAAAAATTATTATTGTCTATACAAAAGCACGCTGTTATAGCGCCTCTACTTTGTATGTAAGCTATTTAATCTTAAAAAACAGAAAATGCATTAACTTAAAAAAAGTAAACCAAGTTCAACGCATTCAACGCCGACTCGATAAATGATTTTTCCTCTTCAGTCGTAGTTTGCGTTCCTGCAGCCTACATTGGAATGTTTAAATGCGAAATGTCGAGCCGAGACAGAATGGTGGGACAAAAACTTTGAACAATGGCGCTCTTAAACACTTCCAATTTAAAGACGATAACGATTTTCAGTCTACACCATTTGTTGCTTTTAACTTCGAACGGAGTTGAAGTATGGGTAAATGACATAGAATAATAACATCTAGAACCGCAGGATTGTGAAGCCATATCAATCTAGACAATTTTTTTTGTCTACTTACATAGACCGTCGTGTCGTCGCGTCGTATGGCGTCGCATCAAATTCGTATGTTTTTCGTACATTTAATTTTTTTTCTCATTTACAGGGTAAACTTCTTATAGCAGCAACATTATCGGTGGGCATGTGTGCGTTTAATCGAGCATAAGAACGTGGTGTAAGAACCTTCAAATATACAGTTTTGGCTTCACTTACGGCGGACCGATTGTTAAGGGGCTATCTGTCTATGCGTTATATGTCTATGGGTAAATACGTAGCGACATACAGTTTTTCAGAACAAGATTGCGATGTAAATATTGTGAACTATAAGAACATACGAAATTTATATAAAAGCTATTTGGAACACTTTAGTTATAGATAGATATAGAGACTATATAGATTAAAATATGTCATTGTATGTATTGATTTTTTAATAAGCAGAACATACCATAGATATCGGAAGTACTCTAACCGCAAACCACAAAATGCTACCTCAATTATTGATAAGGTTTCCCCAAAATAATGTACCTGATTTGTTTAATGCGAAGTACTTATCAGTTTTAATTTTAACGACAATGAATTTATAGCAAATTGACAAATTTCCGAAAATAACTAGGTGCATATTATTATTACTTAAAAATTTTCGTCTATTGGAGCTAAAAGATACAATGATTACGATAAATCTATGAAGCGACAAGACATCCCTACTTATAGATTTACTAGCATTAATTTTTTGATATATATTTTTTGCCCAGTAATTTTTTGATTGTAAAAATTTATATTTTTTTTTGTATACATGTAATAAATAGTTTATGTAATTTTGTGTGTTTAAGTTTTTGGGCAATAAATTATTTTTAATTAATTATTTATTTATTTATTTTTATATAAGGGGTACATTTACATATTATGATATAAATTTGCGTCTTACAACGTGTTGGAAGCCGAACAAACGCTACTAGAGACAGGATTTATTCTACGTACTACTTAACAAAAGTTACTATGTAGCTTGTAAAAAATTGTTCTGTTTTAATCCATTTTATGGAAATTACATGGAAATTACATCATTAAAAATAATATTGACGTCATATTATCTAAAGTGTATGTCTTATTGTGTGTATTTTATTAAGATAATGAAGTAAGCAGTAGAAAAAAAGCAGTTTGTACAGGATTTATTGTAAGTTGACGTAGCAGATAATAAATCTTTTATATACTTATTTGTAATGTTAATATTATGTTAGCTAGTTCATCATATAATGATTCTATTTTACTGCATATCTGTCACCAGGCGATATCGCGGTTAAGAGCCTGCGATTATCATAGTAGCCATAATATGTTATACTGTATAAATTAGTTTTATTTATAGTTCATCAATAAATCCAACATTCATAAGCTTAAGTTATGCGGTATATACTATATATTGTATAATATGTCAATTTCAAGCGTCAATTTCAATATAACCTATACTAAATAACGAAAAATTGTCAGACATATTTCGTACATTAATCCTAATTGCGGGCTTAAAACTCGACGAGTAGCTTGCAAATTGATACATTATCGATATTAGTTAGCTAATAACGTTTTATTACAACACAGGTCATAGTGAATTTGACACTAACACCTAGTAGGGCTTCGGTAACATGCGAATTCAACGGATTAAGACATTCGATCCGTGACGCGTCGAAGAAAGAGGAAATTAGGTTCCAAGGTGTCTCAGTGAGTCACTAATAGGTAGGTATAACATTTAATAAACACTTTAAGAATACTCGTAAATATGTATATAGTCCCTTAATATAATGCCAGATTGTATAGAGTGCCGCAAACAACAGTAGATATAAAAGATTATTGCCATATATTTTCGACCAATAATATAATTGAAATAATATAAGTAAATATAAAAGACCCATAGCATAAATCAAAATGCCGGCTACGTAAGCTACTAAGAAAATTCATTGTCCTTGAGCGAAAAAAAGGCAATTTAAATAATTGACATTTTTCAATTTTAATTATATTATAATCACTTTATGCAGTTATAGTTTTTTTTAATAAAATTAAGATAATCAAGTACCTAATTAACATATTTAGATTCCATATATTTTGGAAAAGATCTTTTACAACTTTATTTTCTAGTCTAAACACCCTATAAACTGCTTGAATTTTTTCGATCAACTTATCTTCATTAAGGTGACTCTCATCGGTAACCTTTGTCCTCCGGTAATTGTCGTGAGTGAATAATAACTGAACGGATCTGAGTAATGGGCAGATGCCGGAAAGCAATATTCGCCTGAGAAAGCCGATGTAACAAGTTGAAAATCAGTACCTATGTGGTAACGCTGTTACTGACATGAAAATTTATATGTTACATACGCCTTTTTTGTAAGGAAATCAGTTCCTTACGCGAAATGTTAGTCTCCACACGCACACAATCCACTCTTAGTTAGACTCCATAATTTACATACATATACGTATTAAAATGCCTAAAGAATTTATCTTAAATAAATATACCTATAGAATACATTACTAGCCAAACCTTTAAAACCTTCCTCCGTAAGCAATGTTTTAAATTTCTCAAGCTGTTCATAATTTGTTTAATTAAAATACGCAATAAATCTATGTTATATATAAAGCAGCTTCCCACCTCAAGATAAAGTTGTAGCCACAAGAATTCCCATCTACGAGTAAAAGATCGTTCCACACAACCAATTAATAACAATCATCTCGTTTCCTCTACAAACTGATTCACCCGAAAACATCGGATATAACAAGCCATAACACAATCAAGACGAAACGCCACGAATAGCGATATGATTGAGTAACAAGAAACTAATTAGCGCATGTGGCCCGCTGGTAAACACTGCAATGTAAACAGAGGTACGGTCTGCAACGGTATATAGAGATGTAAAGGTTTATTGCTTCGATGTTGGAACGTTTGTTTTTATTGTTATCTGTACCGTTAATGATCTAGTGAAATGTATTGTATAATAATTGAGTGAAAAATCAATCAATCAATTTTAGGCATAGTTACATGTCTATACCCAATATATGCAAATAAGTCGATATATGGTTAAGTTTGTATTGATAGTATAAATAAATACTATAATATGCAAGTTGGTGATATTGTCTCTACAATATCTGGTTCCACTGAATCATCAAATATCGATTTTTTAACATTAGCAAGCTAGAAAGTCCAGTGAATACACTGGGTTAATAATAAACCCAGTTTTAATATAAAGCAATATGGGCTCTATGGATATGCAAAAGTAGTCTTTTGTAAATGAAAAATTCCGTTCAACACACACTTTAAAAAACAATGATGATAAAACTCTTTTGTAAAAGAAACATTCTTAAATAAATTTTCAGCTCGTCAGTACTTTACAGGTAAAAATATCATAAATTATTGTTTCATATTTATATTAACCGGGAATTGGATTTTGAGGACACAGGATGTGGGCTAAGTATCGGACATAAATCATCTTCATTGTTTCCACAAATCGGATCTGTGCGCCTGATTATAAGCAGGCATCGGGGTCAATCTTATACTTTCAGTGTACTTGGAAAATATTTTAATGAGCCCTTGCAAGAGTACTCAAAATCTAAATTTATCGATGTATCAAGTTGCAGATGAATTTGATTTGATCTTAATGTTTGAGAAAGGTATAAATCAGCCAAATGCGAGACTGACTGACTCGCTGGGTTCTGATTCTGTACCATTACGTATAGCAATAGTACTGTATTTTATATTTTAGTAATTTTAAAGCTCACATCGAAATCTGAGAATATTTCAAGGATCAAACTGTTGCTGTTATTAATATTGCGAAGATCGAAAACTTAATAGGGCCTTGTAGGAAACAATAAAAAGGATTACATATTGAAGCAAAGGTGAATGATAAAGTAAGTGTTTTAATTATAAAAAGTGATTTACGCAAAGCTGTGGTCACTTCCAGTTTTACCTCACGGGAGCAATCAAATGGATGAAGTTGGAAATTTTTGTCAAAAAATATTGTAGTACCTAACAGCTATATTCCAGCATTTAGAAGGGTGTTTAAAATTGCAAAACACGAGGATAGGACAGCTGTGTGAACACAAGAATAAAAAGCTGTAATCTCGCAAAATTCGTGACTCACTGGACAGACTTTGTCCTTTGAAAAAGTTTTATGAATATTTCAGGATGAACCATGTTCTATGAAGCGTATTTGTGTTATGGATAGATATTATATGAGAATGAGAGGTTATAACGACTTTCAATAAATTCTACGTCAAATATATCTTTATATAACTAGGCTACATATACTTTGAATCGTTATAGTAGCTATTACAAGAAATAGTCTTCCTACAGTTCGGAAAGCAATTAGCTACGGAGAAGTACAGTACGAAGTACTCTTTAAAAGAAGAAGTGTGGTACATAATTAATTAATTAATTAAATAACTATCATTTTAATATTCATACATTAAAAGAGTCAATGCCCTGCGAGCTTAAGCAACTATATTTTTTGGGTGTTCGGTTTCCAAATAGAATCATAGGTTTAAACTCCGAAACGTTAATTAAACAATTCGATTTATAAATTTTCATTCCACTACCAACTTTGTATAAATAGTATAGTATAAATAATATAGTGGTACAAATCCAACAAAAGAAAATCGTTAGGTAAACTCTAGGCTAAAAGCATTGCCTAATAAACAATTCTAGCAACTGTTTCTTGCTTGTAACATCAGACCGAGTTTGTGGTAACGAGAAAAAGCCATTAAATAAACAGGCGTCAATCAAATACCCTTTGATGTGAGGTGAACATTCTATTGATTCACTTCGGACTTCTGTTTATTCGTTAACGACAGATCTATATTTCTGGCTGATCATAAACACGGTATGCTAAGCTTTTTTATAGTCATGTAAAGTACCAATGAGTACCTTGCCATCATTATAAATTAAAATAAATATGTAGTAATTACTAGTGTAATTACTATTAAGTAATTGTCTAATGTCTATACAATTATATAAGACTAGCTGTTGCCCGCGACTGCGTCCGCGTGGACTTTCATATAGACTTTGACCCCCCCTTCCCCCATAATAACCCTTTTTTCCAGTTAAAAAGTAGCCTATGTCCTTCCCCAGGCTTTAGACCATCTGTGTACCATATTTCGTTCTAATCGGTTCAGTAGTTTTAGCGTGATAGAAAGACAGACAGACAGAAAGAGTTGCTTTCGCATTTTTAATATTAGTATGCATTATCTACAAATATTTGAGAGAGGTGCATTGGAATAGGAAAGTCTAGCATCACATTTAAAATTTAATAGCAGCCTGGCACCAAAATTATTTTAGAAATAATTTGGAAGGAATAATTAACATGGGAACGAAGTAATACCTAAGAGAATTAGTAATTTAAAAATACAATATATACCATGACGTTTTGTAATGTTGCCAGTTTTCATATACTTATGATAAAAAAACTAGTTATCTGTGATCCGAAAATTTAAGAATAGCTTCGACGTTATGAAGGAATTTGTTATTGTTCATTCAGGTGCACTTCGATAAAACACACATGGCCCATATTACATAGTACATACCGCTATGAGTAACATAACACATCGATCAAAAATATATTTTTGAATAACACTTTCATTGGATGTAAAATGCGTAAGACAAAAACCTAGATTAACAATTAAAGTTATAAGCCCTTTGAATTGTTCAAACTATATTTACGGAATGTTGAAACGCTTTTTTTAAATTAAATATAAATAATAAATTTTCTAAATAAGAAGATTCAGTATTCATATAAGGGACTAGCTGACCCGTGCCCACTTCGTTGGGCATAATGTTAATAATCTTTTTCGGTTTATATAGCCTATGACACTCAGCAATAATGTGGCTTTCTATTGTTGAAATAATTTATTAAATGGTTCAGTAGATCCTGAGATTACCCCTTACAATTTAACAAACACACAAACTTTACTTCTTTATAATATTAGTATAGATTTACTTTAAATTTTTATTTTGTTTAAATAATACTCAATAAAAATATAAAAACTTTATTTAAAGAAGCTAGTATAAAAGGTATGCTTGTATAACGATTCTATCGTAATTATAATAATTAATATTTTTACAAAACAATATTCCTATTCACTTTATTTGATAAAAACGTATATTTCGTACAATGATATTTTAGCTCTACGCCTATAGTCGTAGTCTCAGCAACATCTTCGTTAGGTGCTTCTGAAAATAAATGAACAAAAAAATAACATAACATTGAATCACTGATTAAAAATATAAATTTAGGTAAATAAAAATATATTATGATCATTCGCACACACATGGTAACACCAAAACGGAATACTTACCTAACATTTTTATTGTTAGCAAGAATATTAGTTTTCATATATTAGTAACTATATTTTTCTCTAAATCACTTCCGAGTGATTCTATTAAGATTCTATCAAGTATTCCGATACTTGATAGAATTTTCTAGATAAAAAACGTCGTCTTTTGCGTATTTGTTATTTCTAGTAGCTTATTGTTAGTAATAATAATAAAAATTCTTTATTGTCAATATACTACGTACAATACTAAAATACGCCTTAAAACTAGAAATAAAAAAACAACAAATAGTGTTTTGACAATTTTTACAGGCAACCGCTAGTTTTGTTTTATTGAATACAAATGAACAATAAAGTATTTAAAAATAAATAAATACATTTGTATCCATCTTTTTAAATTACTTCTATAAAATGCTTTTAAAAGTCGCGTTTTGCCGTTTGGCTTAAATCTTAAAATCTACTAAAAATCGAGAATAATTTAATAGTTAATACATAATTATAGATAAAATAAACTCACCAATGTGTTGCCAGACATTTGGCGGGAAAACTGGTAACTGCGAGTACACATAGACAAGTTTACAGTCTCGTTTCAGGCCAGTGTCTATGGCGCCATCTTTCTTGCTTAATTGTAAACGATACCAGTTTGCTGATTTTCTGTTAAAGTTAAAATTATATTTAAAATAAGATAAATGTATATTATGATTACATAGTATAAAACAAAGTCACTTTCTTCTGATTATTATCCTTATGTATGCTTAAATATTTAAAACTACGAAATATATTTTCATGCGGTTTTCTTATCAAATAGAGTGCAATTCAAGAAGTTAAACCTTCTTCTGTTCCGTTCCGTTTATGTGTATAATACATGTAGAAATGCGGGCAAAACCGCGGGGTGTCGCTAGTTTATAACAGAACATATTAATTATAAATGTCAGAAATTGTTACTCTTGGACAAAACAATAAAAGATATTTAAAAGAAACTGACTATGTTCTATGAATTTATTTTTATTTTTTAATCGCCATCTTTTATGAAGTTCTCATTCTGCATTTCCTGTAGGCTGATAATGCCACAGTTCAAAACATTTATATTAGTACACAATATTGGCAATAGATGGCATTGTTGGAAAAAATACAAGACTGGTTCCCACAAATCTATACTAATATATAAAGCTGAAGAGTGTGTTTGTTTGTTTGAACGCGCTAATGTCAGGAACTACTGGTTCGAATTGAAAAATTCTTTTTTTATAGAATAGACAATTTATCGATGAAGGCTTTAGGTTACATAGCATCACGCTGCGACTAATTATAGGAGCGACGAGGACGAAGTCGCGAGCAACGGCTAGTTATAAAGATATAGAAAAATTACTAAAAAGGAATAAATAAATTGCTACTAAAGGCTATTAAGCATGTTAAATAAAGTTTTACAATTTTTTTTCATTATAGTACCACTACCTAGTATGCATTTCAATTCATACGATTCTTACATAAAAATTAATATATAACTTTAAGACTTACTTGATATGATCCTGAACAATATTATTAGATACTGGTACATTAATTTTAGAGATGGGGTCACTCATTAATTGTCCCACTGTTTTGACTGGAGATTTCTCCGCTACATACAACTCTAGCAATCGGGAAGCCATTGGTTTTAATTGAGCTGAAACATGTTAATTAATATTAAAAACATAATAATTTGTTAGTTAATAATATAAAATCTTGTTTTTCATTGAATATTTGTTCTTTTCTAACTTATAAGCTTAATTCATACAGATTGTATTAAAAAATGAATGAAAGCCTTTTATTCAATAATTCTAAAGATTAAAATTGTAAAAAAAGAAACATGAATAAAACTCAATAATTGACATCCAACTAATATTATAAATGTGAATGTTTCTGAGAATGTATGTATGGATGTGTGTTTGTTATTCTTGCACGCAAAAACGGCTGTTTTTTTTTTAATTTTATGACTTGGTAACAAAGACCTTTAGGTCATATCTTATTTATTATTTTTACACTTCACTTCATAAATTTTAGTCGAGTCAGTCAGTCGTTTCTTTTTGCCCTTCGTAAAGTGACAGTGAACCTCGACGAACCTTGGAGCAATCGAAACGGCGCTACTATGCGCTCATAAATGAATTCTTCATTTCCTGGACACTTATTAGCTAATTTACTGCATGATTTACTATCACAATCAAACATTAAATTACTTTATGCACCAAAAAATGAATATTCAATTGAGATTACAAACAGACGCCGCCAGATTCTCGCCAAAACTCCAAAAAACGGCTGTAGATAGGTGATACACATAGATAAAACTGAAGGGCACAGCTACTAAAAAATAAATTAATATATATTAGAACAATATTGTTCTCTTACCAAAGTCAGTTCTCAAACAGTTTTCTGCTCTATACAAATGTTCTAAGCACACATGAACTTGAGCGAACCTCATTAAAAGACATTTCCATGGACTTATGTCTATCTCATCAGCTATTAACGGCACCTGTAATTTTTGTTATATTATTTTGAAGATAGCAATAACATTAATG
>DWAJ01006110.1:0-10758 GCA_018238005.1 Eurema mandarina | reverse complement strand
TTTAATTCAATCTTTAAAAACAGGACTATAAAAGTGCAAATAAATGGCTAATCATCTTGACAGTTTTTAAATATTTTCTATATGCTACAGTATTTAAAACGTTACGATAGAAGAAAAAGTATATCTTATTAGCTCTATAACTATACGTTAAAAACATAGCCATAGATAAAAAAACAAATGTAATATGCACAATAACTGGCAGTTAAAATACAGCCAAAGAGAAAAAAGAAAAAAAAGCAAGAGGAGAAAACAAATTGTCTATAGTTGTTTGTAAGACGGCTAGTCAATATTTGAGCAGATGTGTTGTCGGGGGCTCTGGCGAAAATGTTATTTTTATGCGACCTACATGGAAATGTCGGAGCTACCCTCCTAGTGATGCGGCGGTGTCGATAAAAATAAAATTGCGTTACGAAGTTATTTAAATACTTAACTACTTGGTAAATATAAGTATTGTATTAAGACATTTTAACTATATTATGAAATTCAAGCCAAATAATAGACGAAGAATGTATATTACACTAAATATTAAATTTAATACAAACCTTTGACGTGAATGGATATGTTGCGATTCGTTTTAAATTCTATTAAGCGAATATCTGATAAAATAGTCGTGTTACTTACCGATTGGACAGACAGTATAAGTATTGTATACTGTATTGATGTCTGTGTATACGAAAAGTTCTTTAACAAGTAAAATTCTAAAGTCCCATCAAAGCGGCGCAAACATAAAATGTCGTAATTCAACGTAATAATATTTTTATTATGTTACTAGCTGTGCCCGCGATTTCGCCCGCTTAGAAAAGTGACTTTGGGCAGCATTTTTGAAAATGCCTAACCCGCGCCATCAAACGTTCAGCAATTTCAACGTGATTCTTCGAATTGCCATAACTTTTTTATTTATCAACCGATTGACGTGAATTAAACACTAAATGTTAAGTGAATCTTACCACAATATATCATTGAAAACGCCATCTAGATAGGATAAGCCGTTTCTGAGATTAGCGTGCACAAACAAACAGACAAACAGACAAAAATTCTAAAAAATAAAGGTCTCCTATAATATTTTTTCTCATATATCTTCCATGTACAGACAGCGACTCGTAACATTTTTATTTTATATATAGATTTTAAGATATTGAAGGGTTTTCGTTTTACAATATTGCAAAAGAGAGGTATGGTGCGGAAAATGGTCCCTTGCTCATTTAGCGGGTTAAATATTTATAAAGATTTTACCCGATTGATTCGCTTACAAAATGCCAGGCACACAAGTTTTTACAAGAAATAAACAAATAATACTCGTAATACAAAGACACACAACAGCAAGGACTGTTTTCTTTTAATTTTCAGTTATCATTAAGTTTGCTGTCTTAACGAATGTCGCGACATGTTATTGAAATTACAATGTATGCGATATCATTTTACACTATTTAGCTTATTGCTAAGCATTTATAAATTAATTGTAAGACTTATTTTTTACCAAATGATAAACCTTTTTTTCTGAGACGAATACAAGTGTCCTGAAGTACTCTGTGTCGATGTGTAAAGTCTAAACACAGTCTAGCTTTTCCCCAATGGCCAATGGAATCTTGAAGATTTTCTAGATATAAAACTAGCTACAAATCGTTAAACCGCTTGTTGCCAAAACATTTAACTTAGACGTCATCTGGATGCCATGTTTACAATACACCACGGCAAAAGATCGTCTGCTACGAGCTTTCTACTTACTAATTATTAATTAACAAATTATAATTATAAGCAAATTAGAGATGATTTTAATTAATCGAATGAACGGTTGATGCATCGATCATAGAATTTAACGATTTATTGAAAAATAAATAGTCTTTGTAGAAATTAACTAGTGCATAAACGAATCAGTTCAAATTACAAAGATACAAGATAATTGAGTACAAGTTAAAAACAAATATATCAAAAATAACTTATTCAAGTGTGTAGCAGCATAATCGCGGGCACCCCAAGCGACACGTTGAATTATAATACATTTTCGAGCTCTGGGAATCACATCGCTATAAACGCGATGCGGTATTCAAATGCGGATGGCGCGCAATCAACTGCGCTTAGATGTTGTCGACAGTGTGAACTCCGCTTTAATCGTATGTAGGAGCGAATAAAAACTGATTTAATTGGCTCAGATTTTTGTTACATTTCCTTATATGAAGCCTAAGCATGGCATATAAATGAAAGAAGTGAAAAAAGTTCGTGGAACGTATGCTTTGGAATTGGAACATTGAGTAAAAGATGAATATTCAATTTGACATAAGCTATCTGTGGGCATTAAGTTTTATTAATTGCCAGTGACTTATTATTGAAGTGATTAGTCTATCATTTTCGAATTCCTGGACCAAAGTTTTGCCTGCTGAATAACGCGGCAACTGAAAAACATACTCTCCACTATTGTGTATCAGAATGAATATGATTTTTGTACGATTAAGTTGAAACTGGATGACATAGGTGAAAATCGTTTTCCTTTACAGTTAATTAAGAAAGCGATTTTATCAAGGTTTTCTCCTCCTAGCTTATAGTCAGCTTTATAGTGAACTAAAAGGTTTTGGGTGCACGACTCTCGCGTGACACATAACCTAAGTCTACACACACTACACTACGCTACAGAATGCAGTATTCTGTCAACCACTTTACAGTCGCTCGTAAAGGCATAACATTTTTATGGGCCCACTAGTTGATGGCTGCGGCGTTGCTCGACTTTAATAGCCTCGTCCCGCCTTTATGATCTGTCACATTATTTTGACAGCGTCAATAACGTTTTATGTTTAGAAAACTTAAGCTTGGGGTTGCCATTTTAACAGTTGACTTTTTTGTCGTGCCAAAACGTTATGTCTCACTGGCTATTACGAATGTATACAATATATTATACACATCAGACTGAGCTTAGTTTAAATTTAAAATGAAGTAATAACTTTTAGGTTATACACTTTCTGTTTGAATACTTTACACGTTATACGTTCAAAGTGAGCTGGCTCGCACCACGTAATGTTACTACTACACATCAGCAATCTCGTCAGAGATGTTCAATATCCATTGCGTTACTTGCCGAAGAAGATTGACACGCTCAACAACAAAGGTGATCCATCCCCATCATCGTAATATTCTCATTTTTTAAACTTTCTGTCTGCCTTTTTAAAGGTCAACAAAGCATATACAAGGATCTTAACCATGTAAGTGTATATTCATTAACAACCATCCTGCTACATAGTCATAGATCATACATATAAATACCAACTAAATGACCCAAGCAGCCTTACTCACTTCTATAAAGAATATTGGCATTTAAAATTAACAAAAATAAATGACTACTTTCTGATACCAGAAATAAGTATTATCCATCATTGGCAAAATTATTAATTTTTTAGATATTTCTTCTAGACTAGAAAATTAATCAATCATTCAAGAAATCTTTTAGTATTCCTATACATATTTAGGTTCAGGCTAAGAATTTGTCGGGGATGATAGGGCAAGTCAGACGAGACGTATTTGACAAAAAAAAGCAATGATAACAAATTTCACGACACAAATAACCATTACACCCCATTCTGCTACACGATTACTCGCTAAAACGCGCCACAGAGTAAATATATAAAATAGACGTTTAAAATTACTTTTTATGATTAGAAAAAAAAACGAGAGAGAGAGAGATATTCAGACTAAAATAGTTATTATTCAAACGTGCGAAAAATAAAAAAAAATACTAATACTTATTAAATAAAATTAAAAAGTCGCTCGATAATACCTAGATTTTTATTCCTGTAAGACAATTGGAGGAATGTCATCGCGAAAGAATCTGTGAAGATGGACTAAGACGGAACACGTTAAATAACCGACATTTCTTTTTCCATTAGAATCTACCATCGGTTGGTAACCATTATCAGATCTTTTCATTGTAATACGCGTTTCGTAGCGGTACGCCATTGCATAGCGCTATCATTGTAAGTCTATAGTCATGGCTATATCCTCTGATCTAAATCTAAATATCCGACATAATCCATGTTTTTTTTTCCGGAGCCTGTGTGTATCCCATGAGGATTTCCCCACTGTAAGAAAAGGCATCAAAGTGTATAAATAATTATCTATATACGGTTATCGTCACGTCTGGATGTGATCGCTCATTCCAGTAGTATCTTAACATCTTAAAGAACTCTGAATTGAAGACGACGACGACGATATCTGTGTCCCTATGTATGTTCGATTTGTCGTTACGATATATTATCAAATTTAGTCGCAGGTTAACTGTCATCGCTATCTCTGCCCCGTGCTACTCTGTGGCCCCACTCGGCCATATTTGCTCCGTCATCTGATTAAGTTGGTAAATCGAGCAGAAGATGATGGATGATCAGGCCGTTAATTATGTTTTAACGTACACCAGACACGATCTCGGAAAAATCACTGACTTCTGTAAACATGTGTGATGAATAGTGTACAGTGACTTGGGGTTATATGAGACTAGCTGTATGCCGCTGCGTTGCGTGTTTTATAGAGCTAATTTTACTTAGCTTTTTGGAACACCATCAAATTGTGTATACATATGTAGCGTTCGTGTTCTAAATCGCGCATTTTTTATAAAAGGGGTAAAAGATCAGGTGCGTCACCTGATGTGAATTGATCAGCGCCGCCCATGAGCACTCGCGCTGTCACGAGTGTGTTGCCGGCCTTTTTACGTATAAAATAGCTTACGATATTTGTTTGAGACTTAGCATATAATACAATAACTTCTCGATATCAAACCATTGAGGGGTCTAACGGTTCGACTGGTTGAGGATCCTCCCTTTGGTTCGAAGTAATGAACGTATGAACATACGTTCTCCTAATTCATAGTTTTCTTTCTTTCTTATATTATGGCATTAGCGTCTAGCTTTTTGCCAATGTCAATGTAATAATAGGCAACGTGGTCAAGATAAAAGTCGATATGAGTCAAGTGAAATCGTCATCAATTCGTCTTTAGTCGAGTCAGTCAGTCGGTTCGTTCTGCCCTTCGTAAAGTGATAGTGAGCTTTACGAAGAAACTCGACGAATCTTGGAGCAATCGGAACGGCGCTACTAAGCGCTCTTAAATGAATTCTTCATTTCTTGGACACTTATTTGCTAGTTTACTGCATGATTCACTATCACAATCAAACATTAAATCACTTTATGCACCAAAAAAGGAATATTGAATCGAGATTACAAATAGACGCCGCAAGATTCCCGCCAAAATTCCAAAAAGGGAAATTCATAGTTTACATTTTATATTGTACTCATTAATTGCCAGTTTTCTAAGTATACTTCTAGCTTTTTTACTTTTTTTAATTTAATTTATTTATTTAATTTTACACATACAAAATATATGCAGAAATTATATTATATACAGATTATTTTAATTGAGGGTTGATGGCACCCATAGCTGAGAGCTGTGTTACAGGTGCCAAAACTTTCGAACTAGAATTGATTTTATTAGGTACGTATTGCAAACTATTTAAATGTAAACTAAATATTTATAAAGAGATAATTAGATTCCAACAGGATTATGTCTAAAATTTCCTATATATTCCATATTCTCAATCAACCTTCAATATAAAGAAAACAACACCCGTAAGCTACATATAAAAAAGATATATTACAAAAAGCTGACATTATCAACAAAATTCCGCACAAAAAAATAGCTTACGAAAATAAAACGTCATGTTACTTTTCCGTGTTTGAGACGAGTTTGTTTTATAATACGTGAAAAGCGATATTAATAAAGCGAGGGATATGAATATTGTCTATTAGACAGACAGCTTCGAAACGCCCCGGCTTCGCTCCCATAAATTATTCCGCACCTAAAAGGGAAAAAACGTTAGTCAAGATAAGAATATTTTGAAAACGCGTGAAGGCATCGTCAGTTGAAATTTTGTTGTCTCAAATTTTCGATCCTGTGAAGCCATGAAAAATTGAGCTCTTAAGTCTCTAGCTTTTCTAATTTAATTTTCAACTAAATGAAAAAATAAGATATTCAACGTAACTGTATATTCATTATGTATGATACCTCAATACTTGCGACCTAATTTACTAATTTAAATGCTTCTTTTATATTTGCTAGCAGATGCTTTCCATGTTAAAATCATGCCCATCCATGAGGAAATTGTACAAGTTATACATAAGCATTACGTATGAGTTAGAGGTCGTCTTTAATAGTTAAAGGAATATGTATATTTATAACATAATTGTTAATCGGTAATCCGCCAATATACCTATTCTTCCCTTAAGACAAATTATCTGATATTACATAAATAAAAAGTATTACACACGTTTGTTTACAAACAAAAACATAAATTGAAAACAGAAAATATATCGAGCAAACTTGTGAAGCTTTACGACCGTTTTCATCGTATTGTTTTATATTTCGGCATTTCGGACCTCGGAAGCAAGAACAAAACTTTTATTTTTAAATTATAATTATAATATATATCTTTTACATTTTTACAAGTAATTTAGCTATTCAATTCATACTAATATTATGAATGTGAAAGTGTGTTTGTTTGTTTGTCCTTCCTTAACGCCATAGCTAAGCATCGACCTGATTTTTGGCATACAGTTAGTTGAAAAGATGGAGAGTAACATAGGCTACTTTTAACTGGAAAAAAGGGTTATAAGGGGGGAAAGGGGGGGTCAAAGTTTATATGAAAGTCCACGCTGACGGAGTCGCGGGCAACAACTAGTATAGTATATGTTTTTATTACTACATTGTATAAAACAACGTAGTTTTCTTCTGTCTGTCTTTATGTATGGTTAAATCTTTAAAACTACTCAATCGATTTTGTATGCGGTTTTTTTTTTAATTTTAAATTTTTATATAGCGTGATTTAAGAATATTGATTTACTTGAAGACATTTTTTAAATTAAATACGCCGTTACCAAAAACTATAACTGCATGAATAAGTTCTAAAATTTTCACTTAATCACTAATTTTTTTTGTTACGACTGTACCTATGATAATGTATATTATAACGTATACATGAAACCAGTTAACAGATATTAAATATTAGCTGTGTTTCGCGGTTTTCCCCGTGTAGTTCCGGTCCCCGGGGTAATACCGGGATATAATAAATACCTATGTTTTTATTCATGATTCATTATTATTATCACCTCAGAGCATACCAAGAACTAAATCGGTCCAGCCGTTTTCGCGTAAAAGAATAACAAACATACATTCTCACAAACTTTCACATTTATAATATAAGTAGGATTAGAGCGAATTCTAGCTCAGATTTCGGCTGCAGTCTGTATCATTAGTCTTCAAAGCTTCTCTGTTACAAGTTTTAATCAATAACCAATATCTGCGCAAGCAATTCGACTGATATTAGGCAGTTTACAGGCAATGCTAAATATACTATGTACCTATACCATTAATACTCATAAACACACACAAAAACATAAACACTATTTACGTATTATATTATATATATTATATATACTAGTAGTATACAGCGACTTTACCCACCTAAGTTCTAGTCCGTTTTGTTATCGATATTTGTCTTATTAAAAGGTTATTTTTGTAACTAGGTTAGGTTTATAACTTTTCGATGGTTTCAAATATTAATTTATGTATTTAATAATGAATTATTGAAGATATTATAGAGTTTGTGGATGAGTGCATTTAGGTATTTTTCATTTCGACATAATATAATAATCAAGAAATATTGCGTTTTATTTACAATCTCACGTGGCGTATTAAACATTATGATATATTGTCTTACAGTACAAGTATACACCTACTTATATAGTTTTAAAAAATAAGCAGAGCTTTCAAATATTTGTTCCCTCTAAATATCTTTGGAAGAAAACCCGTGGTTTCCACACTAAGCCTTTACAAAGCGAGGCTCATTATACTTCGATATATCATTTTTATAGTGCAACAGACGTGGGTGTGATGGATGGCCCGCATTGTCGCCCATCTTCAATATGTCTTCTAAATACGTCAATAATGGCGTATGAGTAATGGATACTTTATCGTTGTTAGCTATTTTAATTTTACTCGACTATATTGAAGCTAATAATCCTACAAAAAAGAAACCCCTGACCAAAAAATATCAAGCAAACTGAGCGTGTAACATTCCTTTCACATGGCACACTTAATAAACGACCTGATGACCGATGATGATGAAGACCTGAACCGATTTCCGACAAACAGCTAAAAATATTCTCGACTGATATACCTTTCAAAGAAAAAAAATCTCATTCAAATCGGATCATCTGTTTGGGATCTCATTCACACAGACGCGTCAAAATTATTACAACCGTCGTTTTTGAGTCGGGGTTTAATAAAATATTTTTTAACAAAAAGTAAACCGACTTCAACAAAACAAAAAATTAATTTGCTTCCCACAAAGTAATAAACATTGTCATTTAGTATATGGAAATGATTTAATTGTTATTTTATAATTTTGAAGTCAGTATAATATACCAAGTAAATGCTACGATATTCTATACAATATCGATTTAACCAAACAAACAGTTATTGTTTTATTTGTCATCGACTTCTAAATTATAAAATAACTATACTTATGAACGCTCTAGTCGCCCATACAATTTTTGAAAGTTCCCCTCGATTTCTCTGGTTTCCCATCATCAGACCCTGATATCCTTAAAATGGGACCACCTCATAAGTGTACTCTATACAACAACAAAAAAATTTTTGAAATCCGTCTATAATTGACGAAAATATCGGTGAACATTCATAAAAAAAATATACATACAGACGAATAGAGAACCTCCTCCTTTTTGAAATCGGTTAAAAAGAAGAGTAATGGTTTAGGCAGTTTTTATATGCGCAAATCTTACAAATTTTGAAACACTAAAACCGTTTTAAAATAGCAGAACATATTTTAAAATAATGTTAGTTGAGCTTCAATATTTCCTGCTCAGTGGCAAAGTTAGCGACCATAAACAATAGAGGTTTTGGAGAACGTACGCTGTTTCTACGGGTTCCGTCGGAAATCATATTTCTGACTGTAACAGCGGAATTAAAGTTATTTAGAAGTTTCGCGATGTTTGCGCTACGAAATTCTTTGATATATGATTTTTAGTACTACATAATATGAACTAGTTATTTAGTAAACATGTTAGAATAGAAAATAGGCTACTACTCCTTTAATATGTTTCGAAAATTTTATTTTGAATTAAAATTAGAAATGTCCGCCTAAAATTAAATTT
The DNA here is from genome assembly GCA_018238005.1 of Eurema mandarina. Classification (NCBI taxonomy): domain Eukaryota; kingdom Metazoa; phylum Arthropoda; class Insecta; order Lepidoptera; family Pieridae; genus Eurema; species Eurema mandarina. The sequence goes on along the minus strand of DWAJ01006110.1, from coordinate 1,557 downwards.
TAAATTTATTATTTTGATAACTTATATTATATAGCATGGATTTATAGCTAAAACACATTAAATATTAAAAAACATATCCTAATATAGGTTATTCACTACATTTATAATTGGCTGATATAATTATCCTGTTGTTGCCATACTTATGTATATATTTTCTATACATTTTAGAGCATATATACATACTTATATACAACTAGCTGATCCGTGTCCACTTCGTTGAGCAGTGAAAATATATGCAAAATGTTAATTTAATCTTTTTTTAAATTTTTGCCATTTTATATAACCTATGACACTCATCAATAATGAGGCTTTCTATTGGTGATAAGAATTTTTAAAATCGGTTGAGTAGATCCCAAAATTGCCCCTATAATTTAACAAACACACAAACTTTATTTCTTTATAATAATAGTATAGATTATAGACTACTACAATACAATGTCTTACTTTTGGTTTGGTCATAGTTGGGTAAATTAATTTTGTGCTTTGAAAGATATATTGTAAAAAGTCATTGAACTCCATATTTTTGTTATTCAGCTTTGTGTAACGTTTAAACCTTTTCTTGTTTATGACACAGATAAAAGCAGGCAGAGGAATAAAACATTGGATTTGAATACTTTATTATGAGGACAGTAAATGTCTGCCTTTAAGGATATTTCTACATCAATATTGTGAGGTATTTTTGTTCTTTAAATTAGTTGCTCAATTGTTGACGAATCTTATAAAAGGTAGTATTAAATATAATAAGTAATGGTGAAAAGGAAAAAGATAGAAACCTTTCAAAAGCTCTTTATATAGTTTAGAATGAAATGTACTTATACTGAAAAGTCTAGACTAGACTAAAGAATAGAATATGGTGAAACTTTAATTCGCTTTTCTAAAAATATGTTTGTATACAGTTGACATTTTTATATTGTTTACAAAAGAACATTAAAACTAAAGGTTAAAATAATTATATGAAAATTAATTAATATCAAATGAAATAGTTTATCCTAAGGTTGTTTACAAAAATAATTCTGAAAGTGTTTATATAGTTTTGTAATCGATTGTACTTTTTCATTTTAAAAGCTGCTAGTAGAATGTCTTCTCAATTCTTTGTTTATAGTGTTCAAACCTTTTTTTATAGTGGGGAAATCCTCATAGAATACCCATGGACCTCTGGGAAAGGACCATAGGTTATGTCGGACAGAAGTCCAACATAACCCAGGTCGGTAAAAACCGACTGAAACCCCACTATTTTCCGTTCTTCCGCAGCAAGTGGGGATCCCGGGTACCTTCGCGGACTCTTCCGCGAGAACAGGTCTTACCTAATATTTCAATTAAATAAATTATTTCTTAAAATATAAACAATTTTAATAATATGTCTTACATATACTCGTACATAGATGTGACTTAAACACAATACATATATAAATATACGTACTATAATAATAAACGTAAACTAACAACGAAACATGGTCGAACATAATTTCTAATTAAGTCAGTGGCAGCCACATAAATCCATCTGCATGGAGTGAGCTAATATTTCAAGAACTTCAATTAACATTTCATTAAATTTGC
>DWAJ01006109.1:0-10761 GCA_018238005.1 Eurema mandarina | reverse complement strand
CGCCTGAACAGTGACGTGAAAATGTCACTGTGCTCCGGTCTGAAGGGCACTGTAGCCAGCGAAATTACTGGGCTAATGAGTCTTAACATCTGACGACTCAAAGTGGGGAGCGTCGGTGTAGTGCACCATGCCCGGAGCAAAGTTTCGGGTAGCACTACATTGGCTTTGGGCTGGCGTTACTCTTACCACCAGGAGTGCGTCCAGCTCGTCTCCCCTCTTCATAGTATAAAAAAAAACCGACTTTAAAAAAGTGGAGGAGGTTTCTCGATTCGACCGTATATTATGTTTTTAATATCTTATCTAAAGCATAAAGCAGACCTTTTTAAAAATGTATATTTACTTAAATTGACTTATTAATATGTACCTATAATAAAAGTTGTTTTTGTTTTGATTGAAAGAATTTAAGTTTACGTCAATGTATAATATTGTTAACAATTCGCCTTAGTTCATACATACGTAGATATTAATTTTTAATATTAAATTTAATCAAAATAATTATGTTTTTTTTGTATGTATGTAATAACTTAGTTCGTTTATTGTATGTTAATCATTAATTATTATCTGTATTTACATAATTAATTTGAATAATACCAGTACTGTGAGTAATAAAATGTTTAATTGCATATCAAAGTTTGTATGAAAATATACCCACTAGTATTTAAGGTTATTGTGTGATTGTTATTTGTATATTTTTTGTAATGGCAACACGCGATGACGTTTGTCAAACAAATTTTGTAGTAATAGCACCTACTTCCTTATTAATTTATATTTTTATTTTTTTAATTAAATAAAAAGACACTGGCTGTTTATAAATTTAGTGTAAACATAAAATAAAAAAGTAAAAAAGATGACAATAAGCTATTGTTACGTTTTTTACTCGACTGTACGTGTTAAGGGGAGTGCGACAATGCTAGTATTGTAGTTTGGGTACAAATAATAATATAGTGGATTTGCTGACCATTTTTGTGTTGTTGAAATGTTTTGATACACACGAATGCAAGAAAAGTTAAATAATTCGAAAGTAATATCCTGAATGCAGAGTAGGTACTATCGAGTTTTTTGAAGCTTTAATTTTAAAAGAAATTGATTAGAAGCGTTCTTACTTAATGTTTTAAAAATGAATATTGCATTTTATGTGTGATCGTTTTTTCTGTTACATTGAATAATTAGATAATAGAAATTTGAGAAGGAACATAATAAATAAGATCTGTCAATTAAATACATGTTTCCAAGCATTTTGTAAGAATTTTTTTAAGAAGTTATAACGATCAATGTAGATGTATAACTACAAACCAAAAACAAAAGCTTGCCTATAAATGTCATCAAACTTACAAACAAACATTTCTCGACACCCTCCTGGACTATAATGTTCAACTTTTTATCCAACGTGACCTCAACTTTTCGCGTGCATTCAGTTGTTTCATGAAATTGCGATTTTTTGCTTTCACGAACAACTGATAAATAAATACAAGTTGTTTTTGCTGTTTAATTATGTCTAAAAACATATTTTAAAGCTAGTTTTGACCTCAGGAAACGTGTAAAAAATTAATGTTTGTTCTGTTATTGTTATTTTGCATGGTTATAATAGAAATTACTGCTTCACATGCTCCGAGCTGGAAATACTTAATCTTTGAAGGATACATTAGCATGTATGTTTTTTGACTATTATTTATTTTTAATTTTTAGTCATAAGGTTACCGGTAACAATGGATGTTTCTAAATTTAATAGGACTAATATTTCCTTGAGAATAACAAGACGTTAAAAAATATTACCTAATTAGTAGTGTTTAGTCTTATAGCAGCTCAAGTTTCCCAAGATAAGGCATCTTGTAGTATTAAATTATATTTTAAGAAAAGTTATTTTCTATAATTATTACTCGTTTCTACATATACCATTGATATTCGTTTATTGTCTATTAGTTTCAAGTATTTGTTATTTTTCACATGTGTGGGTATGTAATCATTTCTAGAAACTTTGGTCAGTACGTTTCTTTCTAGTTTTCACATACAATTGAATACAAAAATCATTCATATATAATTTGCTTAAAAAACCGCAAATATCCCTTTAATTTCAAGAAAAATATAGCCTAGAACATACCCAGAGGCGTGCACGCAAGTTTACAAATGCCCTAACAGCAGGACGCCGTTGCGATGACAAGACAGAACCAACTTTTATATCCAGTCATATTGCGTGCGACATAAAATGCGAGCTGGTACAGAAATAAATTAGTCAAGTAGCTGCAATGTATGAGTATAATTTGTAAACCTAGCTCTTAAGTCAGCAGTCTAGATGCGTAAGTTATTTCGTAACAGACTCTTGAACTATAAATTTGAGACCTATGTACATAGCCTTTAATATGACTTAAGTATGAGCTAGTTTTCAAATTATGTAAATATATTAAATAATGACTACTAATGGGACCTATGTACAAAAACCACTGCCACTTGGTTCTAAAGTTTTGTCAAGTGCCAGCTTATAAAGTTAAAATTCTCAAATAGCTCTTGAACTATATTTTTGTGACCTATGTACATCAGATAACAAGCAAGTGTACTTATATAGTTGTACATCTAAGTATGAAGTATTAGAAGTCATATATTAAAAACGAAAAATCACACAAAACAAATATCCTAAGTACTGTAAATAATGATGATTAAGTCAGTGCAATGGCTACAGGATGATCGGCGTAAAATTTCGGCTCAATGCCAATGAAAAATGATTATAAAGCGGAATCGTAAAATCCACAAAGACACGGCGCGTTACCCCGCTTTGTTCGCCTGTCGGACCGTGATTTATTGTTGGGGAATCGAACATGCAAAATGTTACATCATGCTCCTACACCATACATTTCTATCGACCACAGACTGTGTACGTCCTATACAAAAAAGTTCTGACTCGACTGTTTAGCGGAAATTTACTAGGAGCTTTCCTACTCTGTGGTCACAAAAATGAGTAGATATGGAGGCATAATAAATTGTAGGAATGAGCCGTCGCTGCGATTCGATACGTTTGGGGTCGGTATTGATTAAGCACAGCTATTTAGTTTGGTCGGATTAAGTATTTTTGTATTAGGCAACATTAATGTTCTCTATGGAGTTTGATTAATCGGCCTATCGAAGTTGCGTAGTCGATTTTGTTGATGAGGAAAATATTTTGTAAGGCATTTGCCTTTCTCGAGGAGTAAATAAATAGTTCTGGAAAGTATTTTTCGGAAAAGTTTTGAACATTGAAGATTGATATGGTATTTTTTGGTAACGCTGTTTGAACAAAAAATAATTAAAATGATTGAAGCTGGTCAAAAGTTGTTTAATATGAGTACTTACTAGACATTTTGAGTCAAAACAATTATCTCTATTTCAGGTCACCTTGCACCGTAGACCTACATTTTATTCAGCTTTTTTGTTATACAAAATGTGTGGTAAGTATGTGTGTATGTATGGTAAGTGATGAAACCCAGGAACAAGCTCTTTTGGTACCACGATGTGTGCCTCAAATCCAATAAAATCATTCTAGTAAGCTAGCATATTCAAGGGACGTGGCTATTTTGGAGCAACTTTAAGAGAACAAAATTATTTGCACACTTACAATTGCTGGTTTATACTAATCTTTCTTATTTAATACTAATATTGGGACTTGAGTGCTAAAATACAGGCCTCGGCTTAGTTACGCCTCCAGTTCACCCACAGATTTCAAATTCTTTATCATGTTATGTACCTTATTGTAAATATCTATTGTAATTTGTGGTGAAAAATAAAATTTATTTATGTATTAATATTATTATTATTAATATTATAAATGTGAAAGCTTTTGAGAATGTATGTATAGATATATGTTTGTTATTCTTTAACCCAAAAACCTGCTGGACCGATTGTATTATAATTTGGTATGTAGATAGGTGATGTCCTGGATTAACACAAAGGATACTTTTCATCTCAGTATTTCCCAGGGAACGGAAACTGTGCGGGTAAAACCACGGGACGTAGCTAGTAGTTCATAAAGCTAAGCTATTTTAATGGTCCTAACTACAGCCTTAGTCAGTAGTCTACTTACGAGTGTAATTCCACAGCTTTCCTCACAAAAGCCGACAAAGCCACACAGTGAGTCAAGTCAAACATAGCACCGTCACGACGCCTACCAGCGCGTGTCGAATCGAACTAATATCCTCTATTAGAGCTGCCGTTTCTGCTATACAAAGCGACGGACAGACAAATGTCACGTCATTGTGTACTCGTTATATAATGGTGGTCTAAATCTTTGAGGAGTGAGCGAAAGTACGGAGTCGTTAATTTAATGAGTACTACTTGTTAGTTTTGAAGAGTCTTTACAAATTATAGTACAAATCTTAGTCTGGTTATCTGTTACCATTTCATCAAAACTACTGGACATAATTAGTTGAGATTTTGAAGGACAACTTTCACATAGATGATGTGCATTCCCCGAGTATATTTTTTATTGTAGAGACCAAACGGATAGGCCAGTTTCTAGATGAAATTTGGCCGTCGCTGGTTTAACACATTCAAAGAACTTGACACCAAAATTATGAAGGATTTTTTAGCACAAACATTTCAGAACAACAAGTCGTATGCTGCTAATGTTATAAACGCGAAAGTGCGTTTTAACCGACTTCAAAAAAGGAGGAGGTTCTCAATTCGTTTGTATGTATAATACTTTTTTTTTATACTTTTCTTCAAAAACTACTCATTGGTATTGACTGGAGATTGGCACACAGAGAGATTAATTTAATTAATTAGATGGTAGATTAACACATAGGATATGTCTTATCCTGGTATAGATAACTGCGCGGCATTCTAGTCTACAATATTAATAATAGAACAATACTTTGTTGCAACGGTTAATATTTCTAATTTACTGTGAGCTGCAATGAATACTACGCTTAGCATTTGCCTGGCAAGCGAAAGATGTGTGTCTAGTTGCAATGATGTAACTATTTATTTATTTTTCTATAATTCCAGTAACCTTTAATAAGTTATTATTGTATAATAAGTATAGACACCGCTTCACACTAACTTTACCTGTTACTTATATAACAGGTAAAGTTAGTGTGATTACTTATAATAAATATGAGAATTAAGGAATATAGATTCTATACCGTCATGTACTAAATACGCAATGATATCTGAACTTTACTTAAGCAATTGTAAAACGTAATTAATTGTAAATCTTTAAGTAGTGAGTGATTATTATTAAAAAAATTATTGATATATGTACCATTATCTATCATAATATGTTATAGAAACAAGTATAATATATTTTACATATTTTATAATTTTAGACATTTCATTGATACAACATATATCGGCATTATTCTGCCAGGATTCTTTAAGAAAAAATATTCAATAAACATTCTAGGAACAATATCTAATGTCTTAGTAATCCTGATTTATATTTCCTTCCCAGTAAGAATCATCTAATAACTAATTTAAAAGCATTTACACGATTCAATTCCAATATATCTACCGCATTGCATCTGCTTTGAATAAAATGTCTTAATTTATATTCCCGGGCAGTTTATGCATGCTTAATTACTGTACGATTATCTAGTTACGTGTTTAACTTTTATTGGCAACAAAGAAACAAGCAAAACGCTATGGAAATCTTTATTGCTTAATAATTGCAGTGTTTACGCACTTATTTATATAATTAACGTGTCGTGCCACACCTATCTATAGATATTTATATCTATAAGTTGGAGTTCGTTCTTTGAATGTGTTTAAGATTGTTAAAAATCGATTTGTTATAGGTTCATAGTTCATAAGAGTTCGAGAAATCACGGCGTGTTTCGTCGCGTCAATTAAATGTATTTATTGTTATGAATTAATTTTGTATGTCTATTTTAATTACGAAGGACGTTCTGATTCATTGATAAAGAGAATCAGTTCATTTTTAAATTTGCGTGCAACTGGTTAACAATGAACTGATGAACTGATAAAAAATGGTTAACAATTAATTATCATACACCTGAAATACTATTATTTTTTAAAAATCGTCGGTGTTTTTATTGTCGTTAGAATATAATGTGTATCAATCATAGACAGACATATTTCTTGTATTATACACATATAAAATTAGGGGAAAATCACAAATAATAACTATAATAATTATGATAACATATATTTTGAAATGATCAATAATATTTTAAGTTACAGCATATCATTTATTTTATTTACCTACATACATACCTATCTATTATTTTTCTTAATAAAATTATCTGGCATGCGATCTGAAAGTACCAGGGCATCATAAACGCGTAATAGTTGGCTGGCGACGGCGTGTCGGCGCGACGCGTGAGCTGCATAGCGTATTTGTTACTACAATAGCTAACGAGGTAATGACCGATACCGAAATGTATAGAAATGTCGTGCGTGAAGGATCTCTAGTCTACAATCTATCTATACTTACTAATATATAAAGCTGAAGAGTTTGTTTGTCTGAACGCGCTTATCTCAGGAACTACTGGTTCGAATTAAAAAATTCTTTTTTTATTGAATAGACAATTTATCGAGGAAGGCTTTAGGCTACATAACGTCACGCTGCGACAAATAGGAGCGAAGATATAATGGAAAAAGTAATCGACGGGGACGAAGTCGCGAGCAATGGCTAGTATGTTATAATATAACTATAGAATATACAAATGCTATAGGTTAGATTTCAGAAGCCATCAAGCTTCTAATAGCCGAATGCTACTATTGTTAGAAACCCGAAATGTTGAAACAATATCTATGAGAATGCTCTTTTAACTACTATTGAAACTACTGAATATATTTATAAAAATAATATAATATAATATATAAAACCCAGGTGTGGCTATTGAATTATAATCAGATGATATTTTAAAATTGATAATTGTATGGAGCTTCTATTCAATTTTCAAATTTACCAGCGCCATATTGCAAAAACGGCGCGAAAGGATTTGATGACAATATCTATTTTACGATAAATATTTTTAAACAAATTTGTATGTAGGTATGTGGTAAAAATATGACTTTAATTGTTTAAGACATATTTATTTATTTATTAAATAAATGTGAGACCAAGTTATAGATACCTATAGTATATTATATTTTTTTGAACATATCAAAATGACAGATTAATATAATTATTATAACGGAATAGCTTCTTCGCTAAGAAAATTTAATTGAAAACTACAAGCGCAGTTGACGCTAAAAATAAGTCTATAAAGTTATCAGAAAACAGATTTTCTCTTCCACGAACGAAGGAAACGCTAGCAAAAAAACAATTTTTATTAACACGTACCCATTGTTCTGTCTGTGTGTTTTTGCGTTATTATTTAGTGACATTGTTTTAAAGAGGGCGCGACTGCGTCCTTAGACACGCAACGAGATTTATTTCATCTGTGCTTATTTATTGCTATAATCTGTGGTTTTTCTAATCTGGAGGTTTTATTTTTTTTTGTAAATTTTCGACCTGTCATCTGTCAGACTGATGACATTCTATTTTTAAATGTATGTATGTTATGACATATTGGGTTGGAAGAAAAATTTTCTAATGCTCTAATAATCGTTATATGGCATCTCTTTACACGTAGATAGTTAAATATAGTAAATTACATGCGCCCCGTGGATTTAATTATAGGAATTATAAGAACTATTTCGCGTAAAAGAGTGACATGATATACTATTTAAATATCTAAAAGAAGGCAAATAAAAAAGTCAAACGTACATCAAAAACATTCTAAATTTAAATTCAAATTTAACAATAATATTAAAGGAGGTTACTTTTTAAAAAGGAATATCCCCACACCTATAGGCGTTGACGAAAGAGTATGTCTATTAAATGTTTGTGTTAACTGTTCATCCTGTTCATCCCGATCACGTATGTGTAAGCGGTCATTACCCGATTTTGGAGCACAGGCAAGCAACACAAAGAAAGTGCATATTCCCTTGTAATCGTATATTTGGAGCGGCATGTTTTATTCATGAAGTACGGTCGGCATGTTACTGCTAAATTGATATTAATGTTTCTTATTATTGTTTTATTTGATACTAGGTCTGTTCCGCAGTTTCTCTCTTATAGACCTGATAGTAAAGATCATAATCAGAATATTCCCATCAGTAAAGTGGTTTAAAAATGAAAGTTTATCAGACAACCAGAGTGATTATAATCGATATAAAATACATAATTGTCTTTAATTTAATTTCTGTCTTTTAATGTATGTGTTCTGTTGTCTAAATCTTGCTTCCTTCTTTAATTACAGCTTAAGCTAGCCTGGAAATGATACTCCATAGAATACTTTGAAATTTTTGTTTTAAATAAAGTTTTTTCTATTGTAATTAATGTTATGATGCGAAAAAATACTTGATGCAAATGCTTTTTCATCTTATACTTATTCATAGTTTATTTATTGTTTTTAAAACAATAATGAAAGTCATAGTGTCCAGTTTGATAAAGTAAAAAATATATCACTTTTAATTATTAAAAGCGTACTAGAGTCACGTGCAAAAACATAGTAATTACACATAACAATTAACCCAACACAGTACTCGTATACGTTACAAATACCACATCGCATCCGGCCATTTAAAATAAAAACCAACTATTCAGAAATTAAAAAAAATCCGATGACTAACCAAAGAATAGCTTGTATAGAAAAAAACGATCTAGACGCTCGCTCGCTAAGAAAGTTTAACGCTAATTTATATGAAATATTACTCGAAAACATACATATATGTGGGGCATAAATCACTGATAATACTTAGATCTTATGGCCGGTTGTTTTTGCTTTGCCATTAACGAGATATTATAGTACGTTTTATTGTTATTAATTACGCATACTTCTTACTTTATAGGGCAGAAATGGTATCATAGTACTTCTAGTTTATTGGTTTTTAAAAATGATTAATATTTGTATACAATAAAAGAATGTAGATCATTGCATAGTATAAAACAAAGTCGCTTTTTTCGTCTGTTCATATGTATGCTTAAAGCTTTAAAACTAAACAACTCATTTTCATAAGAAAGAGTGATTCAAGAGGAAGGTATATGCGCATTATGTGCGTATAAATGCGAGTAAAATCGCGGGGCGCGGCTAGTATCATATTTTTTTAATATATCAGAGGGGACAAAGGAGCAGGCGCGTCACCTTATGTTGTGATCAGCGCCGATCATGAGTACTCGCGTTGTCGCAAGTGTGTTGCTGGCCTTTTAAGGATAGGTACTTTTTTTAAAGGTCCCCAAGTCGTATGTGTTCGGGAACATTCGTCAGGAAGTTGATTCCATAGGATGATCGTTTTTGGCAAAAAGTCTTAATAATCTTATTGTCTAATAGTTGTCTTTTTTGCTGACGGTAGCAGCATAAGCGACACTATCGTTATTGTAGCGGCCATTTGAATACTGCGCGCGCGCATATCGGCACATCTTTACTTATTTTACCCACTGCTTTGTATTCACATATCATGCTCACGTTGGAACTAATTTTATGTGATTTTAGTTCCAGTAGATACGCTAGTACGAGTGAATTCCGTCATCTCCATTGCTGTTATGGTGTCCTAGTACCTATTTTACTTTTAACTAAATACTAGTGGCTTATCGCGGTTTCGCTTCTATTGTTGATATAAGAAAAAGATTTTTCTCAAAAAACATTGAGTATGTAGGCAAATAACCCTATGTAGACTTTACAATAAAAAAAATTTAGAGCTTTAAAAAACTTAGCAATACATTGCTTGTTAGGTTTGACTTGTATTTCGATTAAGTCTAACAAAACTAGCAGTGGATACTACGCAAGCGTTAATTACTTTCATAATGTAAATTCGAAGTACAACCTTGGCCCTATTTTCGAGACTCTCACAAGGTGTGAAAAGAGGTCGAGATGAAAAAAGTTCTTAAATGTGTCTTTTATTAAGAAATCATTTCCTAATATTAACTGTCACATTTTTCGATGATTTTAGCGATGACAAAAATTCTTTAAACTTCAATTTTACAGAATTAAGTTCTTAAGTGTGTGTTTTTATTAAGTAATCATAACCTAATATTACCTGTTACTTTTTTGATAACTTACAAATGTCTTTGAATTGGTAAAAGTATTTTCAAATACGATTCAATAAATCTTCTTGTTCTGACTAAATTTGTATCTGTACAATTTAAATATAGAATTGATTTGCCAATACTAAATATATTTTTTTTAATTTTTATACTGGCTGTTAATAATACTTCATAATATAATGTGAATATACCATAACATTTTTTTTATATTACTCACTTTTTTTATAATGGCTGTTTTATTAAAAAAAAACACAATTTTAAAAGAGGAATATTAGAAAAGTTGTTGAAAGACGGGGGTTTGTTTGAGCAATAAATAATTGTGGAGAGCGGGTGAATGCGGCGCGTTTATTAAATTTCAAAGAAAATTTAATTAAGAGACTTTTTCTTTTTTATATGCACGGATTTCGTCATTGGCCGGCAAGGGGTTTTGGCGGCAGAATTCTCAACTTTTAGACAGAACAGATTAACAATTTTATTTTAGTATTCACGTTAAAACCTTATTTAAATAAACATTACTAATCTGTTAATAATACAAAAAGCGGAAGTAATTTTATATACTTTTACTAATAATCTATAATATAATAATAATACACTTTATTGCACACCAAAATAAGAAAAAAAATAACATTAAAAACAGCAAGAGAAAGAAAAACAGTACAAAAGGCGGTCTTATCACTAAAGTGATCTCTCCCAGACAACCTGAGACAGAGGAAAAGCTAGAAAGAGTGAGTAGTAAAAGGTGG
>DWAJ01006108.1:0-10761 GCA_018238005.1 Eurema mandarina | reverse complement strand
ACATTGGCCCTTTTATGGTGTTTTTATATATATAAAATTATAACAAAAAGTAACGTAAAATGGCCAATATGCAGTAAAAAAAAACTTGTTAAATGTATACATTAAACTATGTAGTATATATAAGGAGAACAATTGTATTAGCAAACAACCAAAGTTTCATAAAATTCGGTTTTATCAATCTTAAGTTATAGCAAGTTTAAACTTTGGGAGCCTCTCCTGTAAAATTATCATCTTGCATTTTGGCCCTTATACGTAGGACCCATCGATATACAGATTTGCAAAAAGTTTGTAAATATAACACAACACTACAAAATGTTGAAATGTATTCAAATTTCTGATAAAGGTAACATGTGCCTTTATTTACATACCTACATTACACACGTTATAGTACACACATTTCTCAATTACATTTAATGTTAAAACAGTAAGATATATCACTTTTTAATATAAATACAGTAAACAATAAACGATTTAAATATTTCAATAAAAACTTCTAATAAAATAAATCAGAGAAGTTGGTAGATAGGTAGGTATGGATTATTTCCCGTTAAGAGGGTCTCAAAGCTGAAATAAATTATTTAGTATATATTAATTCTGAAAATTTCCATTTACTATCAGAACCAATAATTGAAACTCGCAAACCTTGAAAAAAATTTGCATTGGCAAATTGCAAAATTGGCAGCTGGAGAAATTTTTGTTCTGAAACTTCACCTGACATCGACCCCAGTGTTGTTTGGCAGAAAATTCATAGATTAAGATCGGTCTATGCACATAACATTTATCGGATACTGTGATTACCTGTGTGAACTTGACCTAACTGTGATATTTTTTATTACATATTAATTGGGTATTAAAAATACTTTGAAACCTCCATCAACGTGTGCAAGAACCCCATAAAAAGGAAAAAATATTTTAGAACCCAGCAAGATTCGAAGACCAAACTGTTAGAAAACATACAAACGCCCTAGAAAATAGGTATAGGAATAGAGGTATCTTCTTGAGGAATTTACCAGCCTTAGTTGCACAAAGTGTAATCATATTTCATTTATTTTATTAATTTTTTTTCCTCTTATTAATTATTTTATTTTATTTTAGTTATCTAACTTATACTTTTTATGCGTTTATTTATTTTACATTGAGATAAAGCACTGTCCACTTTTTTTAGGAGCCACTAAAAATCAGCGATGGGGCTGTTCGCAGCTCCAACACATACTGAGTTGTTTTTCCTTTACCGGAGCAACAGTATTTCTTCTGTTATCATGTCTGTGTGTATTGTTTCATTGTTAAGTGTATTGTATTGTTTAGAGTTATGTGCTCTGGAATACATTTTCCTTTCTTTCTTTAAAAAATCAAGCTCGAAGCGTAAGATCTATATAGAGAGATTTCATAATCAATGTATTTAACTTACAGATCGGCTTTCAAAATTCCAACGCGATCTATACATTATGCTCAACAGTCTTCCGTCCGAACTGAAGCCATGATAAAGAACTGCTTTGAATGAAACCGCAAAGAAATGGGCCAATAAAACTGATTGCAATTGCTAATGGCTTCAATAGTGTCTCCAATATGAGAGGTAATCTGTAATTACAAAACCAATAAACAATCTTTACGCAACTGGACTTTTTATTTCACCCAAATCCATATAGCCTTTTCCAAAAAACTTAAATTAGAGAAGAAAATTCTATGCCAATTTATGGGTTAAAGTACTGGTATACTTAAATATTTTTGTTTTAATACCCCAACTATGTCATATCATATGTTGTCAGTACTTGTAAAGTTTGCAATAAAATTAACACGTTATGAGAGCAAGTCGAGGTTTAAGACTGCTATGTAATACTTGTGATTTTAACTTCTACCCGAGAACTATAATTTGGGTTCCTTTAAAACAAGCAAATTGGTATCTTCTGGGTGAGCTCGATATACTTGCGCTCGCCTCATACAATAAGAAAAAAATTGGATCAAAATCCGTCATAACAAGGAAACGCGGCACCAATCCTTGTTTAGAGCCAAATCTTCCTTAAGAAATACCGGAGATACGGCACCTATATATTTTTATTTATGTGCTTTTATTTAATTTTGTAGAATGAATAAAACAAACAAACATTTTTATTGGTACTTTATTTTGAAATTTCAAACAAAACAAAATTAAATGGACGGACGCTTTAATAATATCAAAACCTGAGTTTAAAATACTACAAAGGTAGTTGTAAAGCTTTTAACTTTAAAAGTTATAAGTATGTAAAGAAGTATTACAGTAGGTAATACATATTTTATATAATAAAACTCTTTTGATTAAAAATTTTGCTATGCAATAGAAACAATTAACATTTTTATTATTTTACACTTTACTTACTAAACTAAGACCAGAAATGGACGGATTAAAATTAAGGTTTAACAAAAGATCATTATTTAGGTAAACACCCTTAAGAAAGGCACTTAATTCTATAAGGACAAGGCACGATTCATTTTACTTTACGAAATGACATATGTATTACATACTTGAAGAGACAGATACCCGGCGATAAGTACTCATCATCGACTTATAGAAAGAGACCATTGACTAATGACAGCTTCGTATGGCGTTATCTCTTTCGCACAACCAAATGGAAAGTATGAGCGAGGCATACCACTATATGCAACTAAATTGATGGACAAAGGTTGATAAGCAATATATTTTAATAATTTTTATTATTATACGAAGTGGTGAGACGAGCTGGACGTCCTCCTGATGGTAAGAGAAACACCAGCCCATAACCAATACTTGCTTTGCTACCCAGAACGTTGCTTAGGGGTGCGTATCTTGCTGAGTACTTTAGGAATAGGAATTTACGGCGGAATACTGAAACTCTATTCATATTTAAGTACAACTCAAACCGGTCCATAATGACAGTTCGCTATACAAATTTGTCAAAATTACTAGACTTGAAGCGTGCTTAAATTTGATTTGCGTATGAGTATTTGGTCATAAGCCTAATGATATTTGGACTGGTATTTGAAAAAGTATTTATAACCTGTCTATTCATGTATGAAAAAAAGCTAAACACGTTCCATTGCTTATTTCATTAAAAATTATAAACATACAGATTACTAGAAATATTGGATTTAGAAAAATTGTTCTAAGCTTTTGCTGATCATAATTCAGGCAGAAATATTGAAGACGACTCACATCATCATCATTATTATTATTATGAAAAAATCACACTTATCAACATCTAAAAAGCCTGGTGGGTAATTTTCAACATATTTACATTAATATCAATAATCGTAAAGTAAGATACTTTCCTAAGTAAAATAGTTTGATATACTATTTTTTTAATTAAGCATAACAACAAGGGAGGATCCAGCTTTGGCGCCAGGAGGGTGTACAAATTAGTGGTCTAGTCAAGAACTTCTAATTTAATTTTGATAACAATAGGTACATGTAAAACATAGGTGTTTTATTTTATTAATGACAAAATCTACACTTCTACACTAATATTATATAAAGAGGAAAGATTTGTATTTTTGTCTGTAAGGAATAAACTCAAAAATTACTGGACTGATTTTAATAATTCTTTCTTCATTAGAAAGCTACATTATCGCTGAGTAACAAAGGCTATATTTAGTACTGTGTCTACCCGTGCGAAGCCGAGACGGGCCGCTAGTTTATAAAATTATTATATCCATCTAGTGGTTCACCTAAGTCCTGGATCCGCTGTTGTATAACAATAATATAATAAAATTGGGACATAGGGCCTTCCAATTGATGTGTGCTGTGTTCACTAAATTAGTCATTCAAAACATTTGCTTATTCTAAAAAACTCGTAATACTTATAACCATAAAAATTAATAGAAAATATTGCATCTATAATTTATAAACACTTCCCAAATCGGCATCACCCAATATGTACATTAAATTAAAAAAAAACCTTGTTCAAGTACAGAATACAACGCTGCAGATAGATAATAAAAATTATAATCCTTATTACTGACTTTGGGTAAAGTCAAGTATCACGTACCACAATTTCGATTTAAAAGCATTACTAGGTATACATATGTAGTACATACTATACATATATGCATTTGGGGATATAAAATGCATACTACAATACATATTATTTGGAATTTTGGGGAGGGTTGTATCAAATTTTACTAGTTACTATGCTTCGTTTAACCTAATTGTGACTTACTAACGCCGAAATACTGAAACGCAGCATAAATTTAAGTACAGCTTAAACCGTTACGATTTGACAGATCGCCATACAATTCTAGTCTTAAGGCGTGCTTATATTTAATTTGCGTAAGAGTATTTGGCCGTAATTGACTTAAGGGGTTCGAAAAATAGAAAAATGTTACCAGGGTCACATAACGAGGGAGTTTTAAACTCTTCAAAATTGCATTGCGTAATACTTGAACGCTCCCTTTAAGTGGTATATTGTCTAGTGTCTACCAGAGAATAAACAATATATTAGCGTTTTAAATTCTTACAAAACAATTCTATACAGTATAACATTTTCATTTGTTATTGCACGAACCTTTCATACAAGATAGGTCAAACACTAAAAGGCAACATTTACAATGTTTTATATAAAATAAATAAATGGATTTCTTCTAAATTTTAACATATATAAAAAACATACATATTGTAAAAGAATCATAAATGTGACAGAGAAATTATTTTTATAAAAACCTTATTAAGGATCAAACAATTCTTCAGCAATGAGATTTTTTTTATTTAAAAATTTATGTATTACTATATAAACGATACTAAAGAAAGTTTGCACATAAGGCGTTGATTAAAATAATTAGTTATATACAAAGAAATTGTGCTCTGTTACATAAATTTTAGCTTACAACTACTGTTGTGTATAAAACACACATTAAATCCATACATTTATAGATAATACACATACATACACACACACAAACATTTTTGTATGCAATGTATAAAAGTATTAAAATGCTGGCTTTATTTATATGGGTTAAGTAACAATTGATACTCATTTAAGACATTTTCAATAAAAATATTGAATAAAAAGAACCTTGCATTTGTTTCAATAAAGGTCAGTTTTAATATTATACGTCGTTCAATTTCTAATTAAATCAACACAATAAGAATTGATATTAAAGTACATATCATAATATGTAATACTTTTCTTTTCTCGCTTTGTATATTATGACATAATTTTTTAGATTTTTTATGATAGATATTTAGTAATTGACATTCTCAATTATACAGAGAGAGGATTTTGAAAATACTAATGTCGTAAAAACATATATACATCATAGACAATTTTATTTAAGTCCTTAGTAAGCAGTAAGTAAGTATTTGGACTAAAAGACTGATCTGTAAAGTTACCATAGTTATTCTTGGTTTTATTATAATACATAAGACTTCACTATACTACAGATTATATCCCTTTCCTTTAACAATACTAGTATATCATGATAATGATCATTGTTATCAAAAGCATTCATAAACAGTCACATGTATTAAATCACCAAACCACTACATTTTTCACGTTCAGTACTGTCAGTAGTAAGTCTCTATGTATATTGTAAAACCAAATACATTTATACACTTAAACCGTTATACCTCAATAGTATAGATTGTATACGGTCCTGCTGGTCGCCATTATGGTAAAGTGATTGAAAGTTAACTGAATAACTTACTTTTAAAATTCAGTACTTTGAGTCTATATGTATACTTCATGTAAACTACCCCTTAACCGAGTACACTTATACAGTTATACTTCAGTACTGAGTCTATACATATACCTCACTAATACTAGTATACTAATGCACTTATACACTTATACTTCAGTACTATGAGTCTGTATACGGACCTTCTTCTGGCTGCCATTACGGTTAAGCGGTGGTGAGTTACCTGAATACCCCGGGTTCTGTATGCCCATGCCTCCGGGCTCTCCTTCCCGGGGTCTCGGCTTCTTCAGTGAGGATCTCAAAGGTGATCTGGTTATAGTACTGGCATCTGATAGACCGGTTAGTGTTGTAGCTGTAGTGTTCATAGATGCTACACTCCCGTGACCATTGGTACTGTAGGGTTTGCCGGATGCATCTGTCATTGAAATACCTGGAAATTTTATGAATGTGGGTTAAATATCATGTAATATATAAGGAGCAAATGAGTAAGCAAACCATCTGGAGGCGAGTGGGCATCATTTATATATTAATAATATTGAAAGTGTTATAGAGATTATACTTGTTTAAAGTTTATTATAAAATACGTAGTGATAATATAGCATTTAGATTAATTAGATTTTTATGTGTATTGTATGTAATCTTTCAATATGTATTTATATTTTTTTAAATATATATTTTATTATAAAATACATTTCTTTGTAAACAATGCCTAGTTTACAGCAGAGACGAAAAAAATAAGTTTCGGATCTAAGTTTTTTTTTATTAAAAAAATAGATTATTATGTAACAAAACAAAATTATTAATTACTTTACACAAAAGTACTATGTTAGAAGATGTAATTTGAGTTGTATTGTTTAGGAAATTGTACTAGAATGTTACATAATTTGAGCATCGTAACCAAACATTGTTTAAGCCAAGTAAATAAAGCTTAAAAAATAATTAGAAAGTATATGTATATGTCACCGGAAAATAGCAAGAACAGCAAATTTATAAAATTCCTAGGAAATTTATAAACCTACGAGAGACAAATTGTATTATTTTACGGCCACATTTTCGCAAATTTATCAATTTACCGAACTTACGCGTAAAACAATAAGTAAGCAATAAACAAACGTCATGTGCGCTCTGATTGATTGAATAACTGTCAACATCAACCAATCAGAGAGCAGTGTGTTATTTTCCGTATTTTAAAAAAGCGTAAAATTAAAAGCTGTGATGAAGCTTTTCTGTGATTGGTCGGACCATTAAGAACCTTATGAATGGATATTCGTTAGTTGATTACTTTACCACGAGACGTCGCAAATTGATAAATTTGCGAAAATGTGGTCGTAAAATAATACAATTTATCTCTCATTTAGAATCCTACGAAGGTTTATAAATTTAATAGGAAATTTATAAATTTGCTGTTCTTGTTATTTTCCGGTGACATATGTTTTACTATGTATGTATGTAAGTACACACCTCTACCCTCCTTAAAGCCAGGGTTGTTGATGGTGGTCCCGCGCGTGTCGCCGAGCGGGTCGGTGGGGTCGCCGCCCTCGCGCCGCGAGAACAGCGTGTCGTACAACGACATTATAAACAGTATCGAGTTTATTACGATACATACTATCTGAAATTATAAAGATTTCGTTATTTTACCGACTAGGAGTGTCTACTAGCGACTGATACTAATAAGCTGGCTTCTGAGTTCTGAATCGCGCTTAAGATATTTTTTCAAAACTTAGCATATATACAACTTATCGACTTTGCACCATTGGGGACCCAAAGGCGGGTTTAAGTCAAGTTTTCGACTGATCGAGGATTCTCCCTTTAATACAGGATTCTTAATTTAAAAACATTACGAGTATATAAAAGTAGATAATTTTGACTTCATTTTATTTAAAGTTAAACACATTATTTATCATAGGTTATATTATAGCCCCGATTCGAATCTTTTTAATTATAGGCTAGATAAAAAATGAAAACAAATACGTTAGCACGTAATAACATTACCTGTACATAAAAACCTTCTCCCCTGCTTAGATAAAAGCCTCTGTCATCGCCCTGCACGGCAAACAGGCCTGCTGCGGCGATCGACAGCAACGCTGGAATATTTTATATCATAGATTAGAACTATTACTCATATTACACAACTCATCATTTTCGTTGTTACATCGTGATGGAACTGCATTTTATAAAGAAACAAAACCCTTCATTAGTTCCACGATTATTACCTATTTAAATGACGATTTATCAGCACCGGTGAATATGTGTAATTAATTGAAATAAAAATTTTAATGTTGTTTTAATTGTAAATCTTTATTCTCTTATATTAAGGTACTTTTATGATAAAACTCACCGTTTTGCTGAAAATCGCGATAATCTCATTTTTTTTTACCTTTGATTTAAAAGCCAGCAACCCTTATTTGTGGGTAGATTTAATTAGGCAACCATATATGATAATAAACAAAAAAAATTAGCTTTCATACGATGTATAATTCATAATTAAACGTTGTGAACGTATAAATGTATCGAAAATGTACTTGTTTACACCTGGCTGCGAAGAGGTGCGGCCAGTGAGCAAAGGCAACTGTGTTTTTTTTTAATCTTCATATAAATTGCCGTGATGTAGACGTTATTTTATTTAAAAAACAAGTGAGCTATATTTTTTATCGGAAATCAATTAAAAAAAAATTAAATATACTAGCGGCCAAATTTTGATAGGCAACCTGATAAATATATGTTCTCCTAATTATAAATATACATAAAAATTCGGTTTCAAGCAAAAAACAGATGAGCTTACTAATCCTGCAGCCGGATCTTAGACCATTTTACCCAAAAACACGCAATTAATCGTATTAAAATATGTAGATACACAATATGTCGAAATGGTATTACCATTTATGAAGCATACTAGCTGTTGCCCGCGACTCCGTCCGCGTGGATTTTAAACAGTTAAAAAGTTAATAATAGCTTTTCTCAGGCTAGACCATCTGTGTATTAAATTTCATGGGTTCAGTAGTTTTGGCGTGAAAACGTTACAGACAGAGTTACTTTCGCATTAATAATCGAAAACTATTGCACACTCACTTGCCAACAGCGCTAACGCCAACTTCACCATGACAAGGTGGGTATACTTGATCCCGACCTTCTCCTTCGACGAGATCATGGCCAGCTGCAGCACTGACAGGATACAGAACACTCCCAGCACTGACACTCCTATCACTGCCACCACGCCCGCCAAATACACCGCAGCTGAAATTGAAAAGTGTTAGATCAGTAAATAGTATTAAACAAAATCGTTTTCACTGTCCCTATATCCCTATGTATTATTAAATCTTTAATACTACTAGTAATATAATAAAAAGCAATCAACTTCGCGCAAATATGTATAAGTTTTCTCTCTTCAGCCAATGTTAGAATTAGACCAAAATATGATGATATATCTTGAAGAACATGCTTTTCGAATAGGAAAAAGTAAATCACTACACAGTATAAAACATGGTCGCTGTTTCTGTCCCTTTATCTCTTGTTTGCTTAATTCTTTAAAAACAAAACCGATTCTCATGTTCAGTTTTTAATAGATAGGGTGATACAAAAGAAAGGAAAAATATTGACGAGCGAAGCCGGGGCTAGAAGGAAAATAAGAATAATCAGATATCGGTTCACAAATATAATAATATAGTCAATTCCATTGATTATAACACTGTGATTAGTTTAAAATTATTTACACATACAATGAAATATCGTAAATCCCGCTCTACAGATCAAAAGTATATAAACACTTCAAAGGAAAAAATAAACAAAACTGTATGCATGAAAAAGGTATTCTCCAATTAAGGGCATACTTCAGCGAAACTGTAGAAATGATTTTTTTTTACTTACTGCTATTTGTTAAACCATAAACACATTTTAATAGAGTATATAAATTTAATAATAATAATCCTATTTGAACTTTAAGAACGTCTCGCAAAACACACCAAACTAGAAAACACGATTTAAATGAACTAGTAAATAATATGACATTTAGTTATATTACTTAATAGTATTTTAATGTACAAGTTGATTAGGAATAGTTCTTTTAACTAAAGCGGTCGTTATAACACAAAATATCTATCCATTGTACAATGTAATAGCAGTCAGGAATATAAACAGTTAATGAATTCTTGGTACATAATTAATTTACAATATTGAATCTATTTGCTTATTATAAAGCTTTATTGGTGACTAATTTATTCCAGTGCTTTTTTTTTATTTCTATTCACGTGGAGTTTGTATTTAATTCGAACTATTATTGTATACAACCTCCTTCAAATTTGTTGCAATACATACAAAGAAGCTTGTGACCTTTCCCAAGCTTTATTTCATTATTGTACTAAATTCCACCAACATCGGTTTATTGGTTTATGTGTGAAATATATAAATTAAAAAAGAAATTCAAATTTCATCCACATAACTTTAGACTTCGTTACCAAGGTTTGCTTGCATTGTTATACAGAACTGCTATCACAATATGATATGGTTGACGAGGTCTGTTTATAAACATCGAAGGAAACACTTTACTATGCTACGAGTACATGTGTTTTTAAAAACTTTTTATTACTCTGTTGTCTTTTGCTGGAATACTGAAACGCAACTTAAATTTAAGTACAACTCAAAACCGGTCCGATTTGACAGCTCGCCATACAATTCTGTCAAAATTACGAGACTTAAGGCGTGCTTAAATTTAATTTGCGTTTCAGTATTCCAGCAAAAGACAACAGAGTAATAAAAAGTTTGAGAGAAGATGAGTATTTGACCGTTTGAAACTAATTTTGGTGCAGATCTTCAACCAGTTAAAATAGAATTTCATAATACGTAATATGGTAATCGAATACATATACAAGTAACCTCTGGATAGACTGTAAGTATCATAACCTACCCCCTTAAAATTATTTGTGTTGATGTTTTCATCAAAAATACCTGTTTTTAAAGGGAAAATCGACCATTGATTATATCAGAGTATTACGGACCACAACCCCATTGCATTGTCTTACACAAGTTACAAGTCACTGGTAAAAACATCAACTAGAAATAATTTATCACAAACATCTATGAAAAGTAAACGCTATTTGAGTAGACGTGATTACATGTCCTGTA